>ANCB02000528.1:0-14557 GCA_000331835.2 Trichoderma hamatum GD12 | reverse complement strand
GGGGGGGGGGGGGGGAGGGGGGTATATTTGAGTGCCAATAGTCGGGACCTCTTGCGCGGCGACTCAGGTTTTAAGATCTCCCGCGTTGAAAGCAATGTGTCATTGTCATAAATACCTCTTACGAGGCAGAGTGTCGTCCACCGCCTATCACAAGGCAATATGCTGGCAACGGAGCTGCAAAGATATCGTCGCCGCTCGAGAGAGAGCGAAGTTCTCCGAATCTCTCCCTTTGTTCGCGCTGTCAGGTCATGATCCGATTTCCATATATCTAGTTCAATATGAGAAGCATTGAAATATATAGCGGGATCAGCTACCTTGTAGCTGTGGGCCATCAAACTACACACCCAAATTATCTATAGATACACACTTATACCTACTAGTTAAGCCAGGATAAAGGCTTGAAAAGCTGCCCCAAAAATTACCTACCTAGGTAGTTTTTAAGAGAGGGGTTTGTGGGGTTGTGCTCCGTAGGTAGACGGGAATCTATGGATCCATCCATAGACAAATTCATTTGTACGAGGATACCAGATGTTGGCAAGACAAGCGTCAAGTCTGGTGGCAAAGTAGCCAGAGAATTACCGAGAGCTTTGGGGCTGTCATTATGACCGACTAGATGGATGAATGATATAAATGGATTAGATTAGATTAGATGCAGTAATCAACCAGGACACTGGTGACTCTGCGCTTGATAATAAGATGCCTAGTATCCACATACACCTCCACTGTCCGTACCGATGACGAAGATGTCGTCTTCCACCTTCGCATTGATTCTCTCAAAACCTTCAATACCTTCTCTTTGGAGGGCATCAGTAATCTGTTGACCCTTGTCGACCTCGTCATGTAGACCAAAAGTTGAACCGCTAGAGAAAGTCTTGTGCGACCATTGTCTGTCGATAAATCCCTTTGAGATCTTTGCAAGGCGAACTGCCCACACGAAGTCCGTTGTTTTCCGCGCAGCCGTGGAAAGTTCTACCTTATCTGATACTTTCATGCTGATCCCCGCTTCGGCAACAGCTAGAATCTCACTATTACAGAACTCCAGTTACCATTAAGCCCGCCTAGCCAAATAGTTGATGAGGCCCTTACTTACACTCCTGGACCGCCATAAGTTTCCTGCAATCGAACCTCCGAAATCTTACTCTTGGCGCCTCGAGCTACTATTATTCCGGTAATCATAAAGAGAGTGGACGATCTGAAAGGCCCTCTCCTCGCTAGATGTGTCGCAACCTCGTCATCTTCAACGCTTTCTTCAATATACTCGCTTGTCGGTTGGAATATGAATGTGTCAAGAGATTCGAACTGCCAAAAATTCTTTACAGTTCTTTTGAAAGCTGCCCCAGCATCCAGCATAATAGTCATTCCAGCAGCAGCAGCAATTGGGACCCCACTCTTACCAGAAATACCTACATGTACTCCATCGCTCTTATTCGCTTCCCAAGTTAAATCCCACGCCTTTGTGGAATATACGGGCATATCCGGAGGGATGTCTAGCGGCCCATGAATATTAATCACGTTATCAAGGTGTTTGAGGTCAGGAATGAGGTGTCCCAGGCAAATTGGGCCACTTCCGCTCACCCTACCCGTTCCACTCTTGGGAATGAGAGGTGGCGGATAGTGGGTTTGTTTGAGCATGAACCAGCATTTTGAAGCCATTCTCCAGACTCTAGACACCGATAATCTAGATGAGTACTTTTTGCATCCGGGGGGTATTTGAGGAATGATGAAGCTAAAAAGAGAATTTTATGGATGCCATGGAAGCAAGGCTCTATACCACCTCCCAAAGAGCGCAATGCAACGGCCCGGGCCAATGACAATCGTGGTATAAATTTAAAGACGCACAATTACCCCTCATTAAGAGGATGGCCGCCTCTGCAATGATTGTGCGGGTCGTAATGCAGAGCTCAGTGAAATTTTGTTTCTCTAGAAAATTGCTTCGCAGCCATCAAAGTCATACCAAGAGCCTTGCTTGGTTAACACTCTTGAAGCCACATTCTTGATCTGTCAGAGACTGGAGAATCAGTACACAAAGGAGCGCCCTGCAGTAGCATATTCTCCAACTTGGGAGTCTCCATTTGCCGATAAGATCCAGATCCTCGAACATATCAATAGATTCTCGAGTCGCATGCTGCCCAGTGTATCGATTTCAGTACCAAAGAACCAGAAAATGGAACTAGGGGAGATTCGTACGAGAACTGAAAAATGTAAAAGCCTCTTCACACAATGCCTATCCATACAGCCGTTCTCAGGAAATGGCTGGTTCGAGATTCGCCAAGGAGAGTTTAATTTATGGATCACCAGTCTGAAGGCTGCGGATATTGGCAGATCATCACTGGATTATCGCGTGCGAGACAGTCTTGACATACGCGAATTGATTTGTGATTTACTCGATGGCCTCTCTGAGGCCCTCGAAACCCTTATACAGACGAGTATGGGACTGTACGGTCAAACAATAATTCATATCTAATCAGAACATAGACAAGCTCGAGAATGTGACTTCCACTCCGAAATCTGAGACAGACTCATTGTCAGAGCAAGAGGATGATGTTGGTTCTGTCTTCTCCGGGTTCTCTACCGATGGGAGAGATGTAGCCTCATCGCCAAACATAAGTGATACTAAAGGACTCTTCGCCGAACATATATTTAATGTAAGGACCATTCTAGGACAACTTACAAGAATCTCAACGGCTATCCGACGATCTGGTGCAAAATATCGGTACCGGAAGGCAGACTCCTTACTTAAAATGGAAGACTTCAAAGATTTCAAAACACATTTGACTGTCGTCGTTCTTCAGGGTAACTTAAGAGCCCATGCTAAAAAACAAGGCAATGCCACTACAATGCTAAGTCATCTCACCGACTCTCAGCGATTGACGCAAGTCCAGAATCGTCTGATACACGCAAACATTGTTAGAAGAAACAGAATCATGGTTGCTACACGCCATATGAAAGTGGCTGAAAACTCAGCGGTTAAGGATCTCCAAAAACACCGACCGGTGATGATTACCGATATTCTCTCTGCGACGGCTAAGACTGGTCCCGAACTCGCGCTCGCCTCACAACTCTCCCTGCACGAGCCAGCATTTGATAGGTCTACTGTCCAACTTCAAACACCAAGCATTAAAACATCTTCCATGACACAAACCGCTACGGAGCTTGGCTCGCAGTTCAACTTACAACGCGCCATAGAGCTTAAAAATCCAACACCTTCAATTGTTACACGTGTTACGAAATTCGGCGCTGCTCAAGATTATCCGGGCTGTCCTGAACCCACCTCTGATTTCTTACAATGCCCGTATTGTGCTGATATGTTACCGGCTGCCTACTCTGAAAATCAGTCCAGATGGAGGTACGAGATTATTCATTCCCCATTAACAAGATGACATTAGTTAACTGTCGTGGTATAGAGGGCATGTTGCTCAAGATATACTTCCATACGTGTGTGTAAATGAAGACTGCAAAACCCCTGACGAGATGTACCTGACGTCAGATGATCTTCTCAAACACATGTGTAGCGAACACGGTGTTACGCACTGGATATGTGGCCACTGTGCCTCGAGGTCTGAGGCGGGTCAGCCCTATATTTTTAGGCGGCTAATAGATTGGGAGTCCCATATGAAAACAGAGCATATGGATGTCCATCCATCGCGACTTCAATCACTCGCGAAATTAAGTCAGAGGAGGCTTCTGGAACCTATAAGCTGTCCTCTCTGCAGCTATTTTTCCGTACATCCACAATCTACATTGGATGATCACATTGCCAAGCATCTCCATGAGTTTGCTCTAAGATGCCTCCCATGGGGTACTGGCCGGGACGAGGTGGAGTCGGTTGACATGAAAGATGTTAATCTTATAAATTTGAATTACTTGCATAGCGAAAATGATGAAGATGATCTAGGCGGAGATCTCGCACACCTTGATCTGACAGAGGCAGATACGCCAACGAAGCTCAATGAAGCATTCAAAGCTATTCATTCCCTTTTTTTAAACAATTCTGAGCTCAAGGTTGGTTATAAAGAGTTATATGATGAAAAACTGCATGGAGCAATCGCCTCGATAGAAGAGCAATTCTCCCAATGCATTTCCGCCGCCGGGCCTTACTTTATGCCCCAAGCCGACCAGCTGGCGCAAGAAAAGTCACACCTGGGCAAACTCGTGGACTTTTTTGATACCCAAAATGTCTTGTCCCAAAAAGAGCGAGATCGAATGAGTGGGAGGCTCTACATTTATACCTCCAATCTACCACCGAGCTTCCCTGGACGTGATAGCAGACTGTTGGAGATCTGGTGTTCTCATTCGATGAAAATTACTCAAATCTTACACCAGGCGCTCCTAGGATTGGGTGCACAGCAATTGAGCACCCCATTCGACATGTACTGCCAGGAAAACAAGTCTATCCTAGAGGTGAAGAATGAGTATGAATCTACTGCTTTTCAGGCGGCGCTGGCAAAGGAGTGGGATCTTTTATCCAATCAGCAGAGAGAAATTTTCCAGGAGAAAAGCTATCTTGAAAACAAGGGCATGGAAGAGTACAAAACGCAAATTGCCCAGAATACAAAGACAATGGTTGAAGAAGAGCTGCGTTTATTGGGAGCTGCCCTAATGGGCCTCGACGGCGAGGGGGGGGCAACGCCAAAAGAAAGAATCACATTTCGAGTTGCTGGTATTCCTGACAGTTGGGATCACGGACAATTGCAGTCCTTCCTTAGTAATCAAGGAGGCATCACAGATGTTGCTATCGAGTCTCTCGCCTCTGAAGATCATGGAGGTTCGCAGGTGGCCACGGTTACTTTCGCAAATGCGCCCCGTCAACATGACCGCAGATGGCTCATTCCAATACATACAGAGTCTAATTACCATCCAGAATATCTGATTATTGACAAGGATTTCCTTGGCATGACTGTACTTTATACGCCACCACCGCAGGATCATAAAATAGAGTAAGTAGGCCCATACTGGTTTATAGAAAAGAGTTCTGCCTGGCTGACATACAAAGCATCATTGCGATACCCGGTCTTGGAAGACATGCTTTTGGGTCTTTTGTGGAAAGGGGAGGGAGCCACATGTGGTTACGTGATTCTCTCCCATTTGATCTAACTTTAGAGGCCAGTGATCATCCGATAGCTCGGGTCATGATTTACGGCTATGATTCAACTGTTGTCGGGGATAATAGTATGCAGAATATCGAAGACCTTGCTACCAGGTTTAATACCGGCCTACAAAAGCTAGCGAACGCTTCAATCATCCGGCCTATCATCCTTATCGGCCATAGTCTTGGAGGGTTAATTATCAAGCAGGCAAGTCAAACCTGCGCTTCGGCACGCGTGCTCTGCTTTCTGATTGTATTAATGTATATGATAGGCTTTGATATCACTATCCAAATCAGAACATAAAGATGATCGAAATCTTATCCGTGCTATATATGGAGTCGTCTTCTTCGGAACTCCACATGATGGCATGGACACCGCCTCACTTATAACCATGACTGGAGACTCCAGTGTAAGCCGTTTCCTAGTCGAGTCTCTCAGTCGAAATACCTCACAAATACTTACTATTCAACAGCGGGATTTCCACAGAGCCTTGGGCGATAAGGGTAATTCGGAAGTCTTTTGCTTCTACGAAACACTCGAGTCGCCAGCGGCACGGCGAGTATGGCTTTCCACAATAATACTATCATTTTTTTTGATAAAATTAACTTTAACTAGGATGAATCTGGCAAATGGGGAATGACAGGGCCTGCTGCAGTACTTGTGACAAAGTCTTCAGCCACACACTGCCGCCCTTGGGAAGATGAGGCAGAGCATATCTGTGCTATCAATCGTATGCACTTTGATATGGTTAAATTCGGTCCCCATGACCTCGATTATAATAATGTGCGAGAAAAGCTCAAGGGTTTATCCAGACGTGCTTTTACAACACGGGATCGTTTGCAGACCTCCAGGTCGATATGTATGTATTGAATCCCAGAGAAGTGGCTTGTACTAATAGAAAATCTATCCAGTTCTAGTTCCATACAGCCAAAATCCAAATTTTGTTCCACGACCAGAGCCCTTGCGCGATATAAAGAAGCAGTTTGGCTTAAATCAACAAAGGGACCCTATTCATCCACGCAGAAGAGTATCGCTTTATGGCCTTGGTGGCGTTGGGTATGGCTTTCTTTCCCTCTGTCTCTAAAGTAAACGATAACGTCTAACGGACTATAGCAAAACACAAATTGCAATCGCCTATGTGTATTGGCTTCAACAGGTATATCCAGAGATCTTTATATTCTGGGTCCACGCTAGCAATACAGATCGCTTCTGCCAATCTTATGCTTTAATCGCCAAACAATGTAACATACCTGGATATGATGACCCGGAGGCTGACATCCTACTGCTCGTCAGTAACTGGCTAAAACGGCAGACTAAGATGCGATGGCTTATGGTAATCGATAATGCCGATGACACGGACATGTTCTTCCCTAATCAGCTCAAAAGGAATACTCCAGGCGAGGATAGTCAAACAACAGAAGCCCTGACAGGTGGCAGCCTAGCTCGTTATATACCAGACTGCAACAACGGATCCATTCTTATCACTACCAGGGATAAGAAAGCGGGTGTTAGATTATGTCAAGGGCTGTCTCCTATTGAGATTAATAGGATGACTGGCGATGAAGCATATCAACTTGTGCAACTTATAATAAGTGGCCAAAAAACCTCTAGAGATGAGATATCCCGTCTGTTCTCTAAGCTTGAGCATCTGCCGCTTGCCCTTGCACAAGCAGCTTCATTTATCCAGGAAAACAACATATCAATTAATGATTATATTCAACTTTTAGACGAGAGTGATTCTGCGTTTATCAACCAGCTCAGCGAGCCATTCGAGACTGTTGGGAGAGACTCGGAAACCCCACACGCCGTTACCGCAACCTGGATGATCTCTTTTGAACAAATTAAGAGGAAAGAAATGCTGACAAGCGATATTCTCTCCTTCTTAAGTTTTTTCCACTTTCAGGCAATTCCAAAAGACTTTGTGGAGAATTATTATCAGCAAAGGCGCCCAGAACAAACTGGCGGCGGTACATCAGCAACAGCAGTACTTACAAAAGCACTGGGTACACTTAAAGCCTTTTGCTTCATTTCGGAGGGAGAGGATAAAAGCTTGAGCATGCACCGACTAGTGCAGCTAGTAACTCAAAAATGGGTCATTAATGAGGGTCAGGTGGCTAGATTTGTTAGATTTGCTATGAAGACGATGACGGCTAAGTATCCCTTTGGGAAGTTTGAAACTCGCGAAATATGCATGAGATATCTTCCCCATGCAAATTCGGTACTAGAGAAAAACATGGTGGGTTCAAACAGTGATACAGATCTAGCTACAGCAGACCTTCTGCACAGTATGGCAGGATACTTTTATTTCAAGGGTGAGTGGAACAAGGCAGAAGTTCTAGCAGCACAGGCAGTAGACATCTACAAGGGAGTGGCAGGAGAAGAGCACTCAGACACACTCAATGCTATGTGTAGCCTTGCAATGTTGTATCAAAGACAAGCTCGATTGAAGGAAGCGGAGGAGTTGGGGACGCAAGTGCTAGAGATAAGCAAGAGCGAGGAAAGGGAAAATCATGCGGTTACATACGTCTCTATGGGCACTCTTGCATCAATTTACGTGAGCCAAGGTCGATTGAATGAGGCAGAAACCTTACAGGTGCAGGTATCAGAGATGTACAAGACGATACTAGGCGAAGAACATCCACTCACGCTCGATAGTCTGACTCGCCGTGCAACAATATATCAAGAACAAGGCAAATTCAGAAAAGCAGAAGACCTAATGGTTGAGTTGCTAGAGAAATACAAGAAAGGTCTTGGCGAAGAACACCCCGATACACTGGCCTGCATGGGCAATCTTTCAGTAATATACCAATACTGTGGTCAATGGGAAAGGGCAGAAGTTATAGAGAAGGGGTTAGTCGACCTATACAAGAAGATATTTGGAGAAGGACATTACAAAGCTTTTGTTTGTTCAGCCAGCTTTGCGTCGACTTTAAGGGGGCTGGGCAGAACAAGCGAGGCTATAGCGCTGATGGCGGACAGCGTTGCAGGACTGGAAAGGACATTGGGGCGAGACCATCCTACTACGGTCAGGTGCGCGAGAGCCTTGAAGCAGTGGCAGAATGGAGGTGCTGAAGACTCGTTGTGCTCTGCTTTGACGCCATGCAAATAACTTTGATCATAGTATACACTACGTCTACTGCCTCTGCTGCCTCTACTATAAATTACCAATACTATAACAAGACTTTTTCATCAATTTTAGTCTTCCTATCCTTGCTTGTATGTGTAAGTGTTATTCAGCCGTTGAGTGTTATAAAACAGCACCCATCCCGCCAAGGTTTAGGGTTATCACAGCTATATCATCTCTGCACATTAACACTTTGTGAATGTTGCCCATTGAGTTTTTTCTCCTACATTTTGGCTTCCTCTATTATCATCAGCGCCAGCAGTTCAATTTCTGCGTTCAACAGCAGGCAGTATAGCGCATCGCCCTGTCTTACACCAACTTCTAGCGCAAATGGGATAGTCTCAAAGTCATTGATGCTTACGATGCTTGTCTCTCTACCTCATATACTCCTCAAATACAGACTTTTATACCTTGAGGTACACCACACTTTAGCAGTACTTCCCTTGAGTATTCATAGTCTAACCGGTCGTAGGCTTTAACTTGGTCTAGGAAAGCAGTGAAATCTAGTTGTTTTATTAATTTCAGTAGTTTATCCTGTATTTCAGAGGAGGTTTCTCGCTTCCTAAACAAGTCTTTATAAACAATTCGCGCTGTCTTCAGCATCCCTTTTTTAGACCTCTTTACATGTAGCTTTCCCCTGCCATTATACAGTCCTCTGATGGCCCTGTCGGACTGAATACATGTAGCTGTACCCAAGAGCCAGAAGTTCCTTGGTGTAGCTTGTCCTGCTCTAGCCCACCTTTCGGTCCGGAGGACGGCTCTGTCCTCATCTATTAGCTCTTCCAGTGCTTGGAGTATAGCCAACGCTGCCTTTATTCTTCTGGCATTTTTCTTCGCCATAGATCCCGTGTCCACTTCTTTAACCTTCCTTCTGGTCTTTGTTGGTCTCGACTTTGTTTGCTATAACTCCTTGCTTGCTCATTTCCCTTAGGCAGGACGCAACATTATTCCGGCTTTGTTGTGTTGAAGGATGGTCTTTGCCAAGTACCTCCTCCCTAAGCTCAAGTGCCTGCTGATGCATCTTCTCTGCCTCCTCATATCTGCCTGATTTAAAAAGTACAAGTCCAAGGTTACGCATGCTATCAAGTGTTGATGGATGGTTTTTGCCAAGCATCTCCTCACTTATCTTAAGTATCTGCTGATGCATTTTCTCTGCCTCCTTATATCTGCCAAGCCCAGAAAGCGTATTTGCAAGATTATTTATAATCGCAAGTGTTGATGGATGGGTTTTGCCAAGCAGTTCTTCCATTACCTTTAGTATCTGCTGATATATCTTCTCTGCCTCTTCATATCTGCCTAAGCCATGAAACACAATTGCAAGGTTATTCATGCTATTAAGCGTTGATGGATGGTCTTTGCCAAGCACCTCCTCCTGTAGCTTAAGTACCTGCTGATATAACTTCTCTGCCTCTTCATATCTGCCCAAGCAGTCAAATACAAGCGCAAGGTTATTCATGCTATCAAGCATTAATGGATGGTCTTTGCCAAGCACCTCCTCCTGTAGCTTAAGTACCTGCTGATGTATCTTCACTGCCTCCTCATATCTGCCCAAGCAGTTAAACACAATTGCAAGGTTATTCATGCTATTAAGCGTTGATGGATGGTCTTTGCCAAGCACCTCCTCCTGTAGCTTAAGTACCTGCTGACATAACTTCTCTGCCTCTTCATATCTGCTTAAATTATAAAGTGCATTTCCAAGGTTATTCATATTGTTAAGTGTTAATGGATTGGTTTTGCCAAGTACCTCCTCTGTTAGCTCAAGTGTCTGCCGGTGTATCTTCTCTGCCTCCTTATATCTGCCTAGATGGGAAAGCATAACTCCGAGGTTTTTCATGGTATTAAGTGTTGATGGATGGTTTTTACCAAGCACTTTCTCCTCTAGCTCAAGTGCCCGCCGATTCATCTGCTCTGCTACTTGATATCGTCCTAGTAGCCTGTTTCCGACGGCCACTTTAGTAAGTAGAATGGCTTCTTCTGCCTCTTTGTCTGTTAAATATTCTGGAAGCTCCAAGACAGCTTGTGCGTGTGGTAGACACCTCATCCAGATATCTCTGTTGCTGTACTGCTCCGGAAACGGCACCACCTCAATAAGGCGCTGTATCGCAGATGTTACATACTCCTTCAGCTCCCCTTCCTTCTCTAGCCAGTTCCGCATCGCTAGTCGCACAAGCCGGTGCATATCAAATGAATCCCCTTCCCGCTGAGTAATAAATGCATATGCCTGTAATATCCCAAGGGCATCTATAGCCTTTATTTTTGTAGCTATAGGTAAGAGAGATTTTGAAATATCCTTTTCCGCTAGAATACTCATATATTTCAGGTATTCCGCTGCTAGCTGATTATGCTGTATAATCTGGCTAAATGAAATCAGCCATGTTGTAGCCACTGGGTTCTGGGCCTCCTTATATCGGTGTCGGTCCTCGAAATCTCTACTCAGCAAGTTAATCATATCTTTAGGTTCTGACTCGCAAAGTTCGAGATAGTCGCAAGTTGATATATGCTTCATAGCCATGTATGCCGATGCCTGTCTAATTGCTAGCGGTAAATTCGCTAAAATATCAAGCAGTTTCTTCGTGGCCTCCAAATTGCTCGTCTGGCTCTCCTTTAGACCTGTCTGTAGCATGCTAAGGGCTTCGCTCTCAGCCATTTCTGTTACATTGAAGATGCTTTTCGGTAGGATATCCAGCCTTACTGCCACCTCATAATTTCGTGTTGTAAATAGGATCGAGCCTTTTCGACTAAACGGGAGATGGGACAAGAGCCCAGTAGCGCCAAAAAGCAGATCTGCATCATCCGCATTATCAATAACCAAAAGCCAGCTACCGCTGCTCTCTTCACTTAGGGCAATTTCGACAAGCTGCTTAATATCAGCTTTATTTTCATCAATCTTTAGCTGTTTGCCAATGTCGCGGTAAGCATTTTCGAAACCCGTTGCGTTTACTGCCGGTACCCAAAAAATAGAGCAGTCAGGATGCCTATCATGGAGTAAATAGACAGCTTCTAACGCGATCTGTGTCTTGCCGACGCCCCCGAGACCATTAATAGCAATTCTCTGGCAATCATTCTTATTCGCATCCGGCTGGATCTTATCCAGAAGCTCAGATAGAATCGTTTCTCTCCCAATGAAGTTCTTATTCCGTCCAAATGGAACTAGAAAATGGGGCCTCGGTGGAATAGACTGGCCAAGACGTCTATCCGTTTGAACATACCGTTCAAGAAGCGCTTTTGATGCAGACGCCGCCGTTGCCGCGGCGAAATCCTGCCACAGCTTATTCTTATGGCAGTCGGCATAATCGCATACACCCTTGACCACAATGCATGGCATTTCTTCCCATATTCCAGCAGCCTCCATTTCAAACGCAATTACGTTTTCTCTCTTGGCAATCCTGTCCCGGTCTTCTCCCGACTTCATTACTGTATCACCCGACGCAACTGCACCAAAATAGATGGCAGGTTGCGGCACCTTGGCTTCCTTGTTTTCCTCGTCTTGCTCTTGAAGTCGTTTTCTCACCACTAGGTGATCTCCACTGCATCCCAAATCATCGCATGATAAGCCAAGGGCTTCATCACATACTGGATCCCTTCTTCCATGGCTATTGCAGATACACGCCGCTGAGTTGCGATGCTTGTGGCGATAGCTTGACTTGAATAACTTGTCCTCAGCTTTCCCGGGATATGTATATTTCTGATGCTTTACAGCCTTTTCTTGGAGCTGCCTAAGGAAATAAGCGGTTCTTTCTTGAAGCTTATTTTGACCGCTGCTTGTATCAAATATTGCCAGGAAGTTGCGAATATTTTTATCATGTTTGCTTAAATTATCTTCGTCTGTGTTCTTTCGTATAAATCCATCCGGATACTTTCTGCCGAAATCGTATTGGATAATAGACTTGCTAATAACCACATCTCCAAGGAATATCTCGCCTTGGCTATTATTACATGGCACGCCGCCGCAGATTCCCGCCAAAATAACGAGCCTAAGAGCTCTATAGCTAGACCGCATATTTGCTGCGGCAGCCGCCGCGTTGGCCTTGCCCATGTGGGATAAGAGAGCTAGCACAATATCATGCTTGCCAATGCGGCCAGTCGTATATGTATTAAAGTCTCCAATTGCTCTTCCAAATGCATCCCCATTTGTATCCCAGAACTCGTCGAAAAGGAGGGCAACGGCATCATACTCGAGGGGTAAAGCGCAAATGATGGCAACTTCGAAGTCTTCACGGCAGGATGGTCGCTGCGACATGACGGTGATCTGATCTTATGTTGTTACTAGGGAGTTCACGTTGAATACGTTTGCCGGTGGCTGGGGCTTACCAGACGACTTTATAAGCGACTACCTCACTTGATGGCTTCGGCAGTCCGAAAATTCGATGCCGTGAGCCAAATGAGCTGATGGAGCTGTTCTATAAAGATTTAGATGTCGCGCGGGGAAATGAAGCGGCCAACTGTGAGGCCGCAGCCCCCCTGCCCATGAGACGCAACCCCTGTTCATGAGACTGCATCCTGACTTGGCTGAGTCAGCTGGTTTAGAGGCGTTTCTTTGCTTGGGGTTATGTATAATATATATTTATCTGATTTTTCCCCAAATCTGTGCCAGTAGAGTCCTCGCAAAGGAAGGCTCCAAGATGCCCCCTTACCCTGCTAAGCCTATCTTCACGTTCCTGCTTCGCATCAGAGGCTTACAGAGGCTTAACGTAGTAGCACGACAATACACCACCAGCCAAGCCTTTCAGCGTGAGGAAACATGCCACTTTATATCGTGGAAAGCCCGCGAAGCAAGCAATTCTCGGACCTGCCTTCTAGTCTCGAGGGATACACTGATTTCAAGAAATTCGTCAAGCAAGCCCTCCCGTATGAGGGACCTGGCCCAGCACACCCGGCTCCGAGCCCACTCCCCGAGGAACCTTCGAACGGACCCACTAACGCCGGAACCCCCGAGACTGGAACCACCCAGCCGGCGGAAGAGCCTGGCAGCCGATAACAAGCCAACTCGTTACAGGAACTAAAGACACTGCAACGCCAACCTTGTTAAAGATGGGCAAGCCTCCCAAGCTAGCTGCCACGTCGGAGCACGCAGCAGCCAGCAAGCCAACCATCAGAGGAACACAGAGACCGAAGCCCCTAAGCAGCCAACCGACCAAAGGATACCTGCAGGGCCCGAAAGCCCTGAGAAAGTCATTTAACCTAGGAACACAGGTACTAAAGCCTCTAAGCAGGCCACTGAATCCGGGCATACAGCAGCCTACAAAGCAACCAATAGAGGGATACAAACACCAAAGTCCCCGAGCAGACTGCCGCGGCATGGCACACAGCAGCCGGCAACCAACCTAGGAGCCCCAAGCACTAAAGCATCAACCATTGCAGCGTCAAATTCAGGCGGGATTCCCCTGCTACCCTACGCAACCTGACTAGGTCAGGGCATCGAGCCCATCCGAAAACGAGTTTCCGGGCAACCTCCGTACGATTAAAACCCCAAGGCTCAACTTTCAGAAGGGTCTGGCAGAGGTTACGTACCGACCGCTAGCGAGGCCGGAGCCTACAAGCATGTTCAGAAGGACGCTATAACCACTACCGACAAGATATGGTACAGAGGGTAGAACTCGCTCAGCAGCCTGCCTAGGCCCTAGGACCTGGGCTGACCCGGGCCTGGTGCCCTGAGCCAGCTGCCTCGCATCTGCTCTTCCTCACAGGTCCTCCGGGCAGCTGGGCAGAATCAGCTGCCGGTTCTGGGCTCGTGGTCCAATTCCTATTTTCCGCAAAATTAATTTGTATGTGAAATCGATCAAATCGACTCACGGCCATACAAAAAAAAGCCAAACAAGGCAGATTTTCTAATCCGGCCGGAATAGGGGAAAATAGTCCATTTTGATCTACCCTGGAGCTATCCTGTAGCCTACTCTGTAGCTGGGCATATTTCAAAGTCAAAAAGGGATGATGGTGAGTTATTGATATTATTGAAAGGTGTTGGTTATATAGTTAAGAAGTTGGGAGGCATGACCCCTGATATGTGTAAAGTCTATGTGACCGACGTAGCCAGATCGCTGAAATAGGCGTAATCTAACAGTATCATCAATCGTATATTTACCAAGCTTGAAGACCAGATCAATTATATTTTCTGGGACGGTTAGAAATTGCATTCACGAGGATGGGATGAGCAAGACGAAGACAGATACAGGTGACTCCAGTGTATATACATATTGCGAAAGGCGGATTAAACTTGCGTGGCAAGACAAAGGAATCATGCGAGATTGCCTTGGGAAAATCATGAACTCATTATTACAAAGTTTTTTCTTCTTCTTCTTCTTCTTCTTCTTTTTTTTTTTTTTTTTTTAAAAAAAAGCAATGTTTT
>ANCB02000527.1:0-14683 GCA_000331835.2 Trichoderma hamatum GD12 | reverse complement strand
TAGCGGCACGCGCCAGCCAAATTTGGCGGCAGTAGCAGTGTATTCTTGATTAAATCTGTAATAGGATTCTTCGTCAAGGCTGTAGTTAAAGGGACCTATATTAAACATGTAGTGGCTGTAAGGGATTAATATAACTAGGTAGGCCACAGAATTGATGTAGGCGTCCTGACTTTCTAGATATCTCTAGAGTTAACAACTAAAGCTTCTCATAGATGTATAGTTGGTTGGGGGGTTCGAACCAACCCCACCATGCATGCACACAAGGAAGAGAAAGCCAGAAACTGTATTACTATCAGGATGGAAATTACAGTTGGGGCTTATAGCGACAAGAATCGCAGTAATAATAGTAGCAGGTAGAAAATAATTAATGAAGTAATACGAAACACCATTTATCGACGGCGGGCGTTTGACTTATGCAGCGAGTAGCCATCGCAACGGGCGTAGGTAGGGCTTCTCCAGATCTGTGCGCAGGTAAGCTCGCCCCACTCCGAGCTCCGATTGCATCTGGTCCGATACCCCAACTTACACGGCCTCGTAAGTCCGAAGACTTTTCACATAGCGCCTGTATTGACTATATAAGAATGCCTATGCTCGACCTCTCTAGGCTCCCGTATCTTGTGAAGACTTGTTGAATAATTTCAGCTATAAGAGCCCAGAAGCACCCTTCGAATTGAACTACAATCAATCTACCCATGCCTGCATCACAGCGGCCTCCATACTGGGAGCAAGCCGAGTCCAAGGCTTCCCCAAACGACATCCAAGAATATCTTTCAGTATATTCAGAGTGCACGACCGTCTACACGGCACCAAGCACATCTAGCAAATCATCGCGAATGAAGCTGTACAACACCAAATCAGCCATCTGGTCATTTATGAAAGGTAAGCCCAGCTGCGTCCTCATTATTCACCGCAAGAAAATATTTGCTGACTCTATTGGTAGGTGATATATACAAGCATCATCATCCAACCTTCACACAAGATAGATACTTCAACGCTATGATGAAGCGCTAGAGAACGAATACTTGAACATGTGGTCCATGAGCTAGTGGGTGAAGATATTATATGGTGGGCCACGAAATGAACCACCAAGAATGTTTTAACGAGTAACGGCCAGCGAGGGATAAGCCGAGAGAGGAAATAAATATCTATTAATGAAAGTATAAATGCGCTATTTCAACTCTTCTTCTGAGATCAACCAAGGTCTAGGTACAACCCTTTATTACACTGGCCTTTGTGACCTATTTGAACCAATATAACTGCATTTATAAATAAAATTTCTCTCCTTCGGAGATTACTCTTCTATTGTAGCAACTGCGGACAAATGGAACTCTCCCCAGTTCTGCCAACCAACATCCAACTCCATGACTACCTTCCAAATGAACCTTTCTCACTACGATAGTTATACAGTGAGTGTCCTATCTGATTTTTTGTCATCTTATGGGACGTGTCAAGTCCATCTCTGGATGAAAGTCGCTCCTTTTCGTGGGTAACGCAGCCTCAATCATGATATGGCCCATCCAATGGTCCATCCAATGGTTTATATGTAATCACAATCTCTTGGATTACCAAGTTTGGTGCCGAAATTACTCCCAAGTGTAATCACGCACGCTCATTGGCCTAATAGTAATATTAACAACCCTATGGAATGATTAATGTAGTTTCCTGGTAAGTATAGACGTATGACTAACGTAGACAGATATGAGGATTCTTATCGATAAAAATCTCGCGCTTTATAAATTGAATTTCAATGAGGTATAGTTATAAAGCAATTACAATTCTTTCAAAAGATTATATGAACTATTCCAAAAATACGTTCTTTCATGCTTTTACCCAACGAATATAAATTTAGAGTTACCAGGATAAGGAACGATTCTAAGATAGCGCTTCGGTTGGCAGCATGATTACCTATAAGGCCTTTCACCCATCATAATAGGCGGTTTATCCTTTATATTAGCTTGCTAACATATGAATTTACAACTTTCTTTTGTCACGAGAAATGTACCAAACAGAGTTCAGCACCTTCGGTTATTGGCTGATCAGCTTGCTGCATAGCTAGTCCGGCCTTGAAGGAACACGACCATGTGAGGTGGATAAAACAGAAACTAGCTCCTACCAACCTACGTCCAGGATGTCGATTTGTGTATTTCGGTAGATAGATATTTATGGTCGATAATGATAAAGCGAACAATCAATCGATCACTTTGTGGCCTGCTATGGGTATAATTAGGAGTAGACTAAGTTTGAATTGAGTTATCCAGAGATATAAAAATAAATAAATATAAGCAAGCTGCAGGCAGTTTGCATTTGGTATTTTGTAACACTACTGGTATGCTGTGATGTCTGATCCCTTTGATAATTGCTTTTGATAGCTGCAGCCGGTATATCAGAGCTGCTGGAATCATCCTTGTTGACGTTATGGAACTTCCGGAGTCAGAATGCTTGAATCTGGCCACATGTCTCCTTGGAATCCTAATGACTCGAGCCACGCCATCCACTCGGCATCTTGGGCAACTACATTAAAAATCTCGGGATTCATAAAACCCATGAACTCGTGTTGATGCTCGTGTTGGCGCGCCGTCAGCCATTCAGGCTTGTCCCCTTGGGTAGGGTTGATATGGTTTAGGATCGAATCAAGACTTTTGGAAAAGATCGACTGGGCCTGTTTGCAGATTTGATAGTTACTCTGCCCTACCTCTGTCCAAGAATCGCAGCATGTTATTAGAACGCTAATATCTTGGATTATGCTGCTTCGATTGATAGTTAGTTGTTCCACAGGATGTTGGTCTCGTCGCAGAAGCTCCAAGACTAGAACGCTAGCACAAGGCATGGCATAGAACACTAGCTGCAATATATGTAAGTATTCTAAGCTTAATTTGATTCAAGACTTTTGAAACCTCGCCACTTACAGCCCATTCCATATCTGCCCTATGACCATGCAGTAAATACCTTTTCCGCGTTGGTAGGAGGACAGCCTTGAGAATCTCTTGCGCGGTTATTAACATGCTCTCGCGGCTTATTTCGCTGGAACTGGCAAGCAGAGTGTTTAGAAGAAAGTCGGTGTAAAGATATTCCAATCGCAGGAAGTGTATCATAGCAGCCTTAGTTTGATCTGCCCACTGTTGCGCTGTGTCGCATCTCATATGTGACGGAATTGACTCCCACGTGGACTTTAATTTTCGTAAGACACGTCTAACGCTGGCGTTAGGATTGGTTGAATACGTATTAGTTACATTACTTACCCTGCCTTCACCTCAAGGTCTGTCGCGGCAGGCCCAAGTTTTAGCTCCAGAGCCTCTTCACGAATCATA
This sequence comes from Trichoderma hamatum GD12, assembly GCA_000331835.2. NCBI lineage: Eukaryota > Fungi > Ascomycota > Sordariomycetes > Hypocreales > Hypocreaceae > Trichoderma > Trichoderma hamatum. Next base: position 11,375 of record ANCB02000527.1, on the reverse strand, counting down.
CACAGCATCAGTCGTGCTCGCTGGATGGAAACAGGAAGTACGGCCTTATCTTTACTCCAGCCATCGGTGTCCAAGTTCCCACGAGCTTTGAGGAGCGTTTCGGATGTACCCATCAGAGCAGAGTCTGCTAGATCAAGGGGCATTTCGACTACGCAAAAGTGGCGACTAAGATGAACAGGTCTATAACCAGTGCGATATCAGTAAAGGTTATCGTGATTTGAGCCTAGATATAAGATCCTACCGCGACGTAAAACTGGCACACACCTTGTCGAGATCATGTGCCATAGCGATCGCTCTTTTTCGAATCTCTGTCATATAGAATGGTACAGAAGGACCATTCTGGACTCCCTTGTGGAAGCCCAAGGCAAAGAGGACGGACGACATGCTACCCATGAGACGTAATGCATGGTAGGAGTCGTCACCAAAACACCACGTGGCGAATAGGATTGTGAGCATTAAGAACCATAGAGTAAGATCGTTGATAGCTCCCATATAGTTGCAAAACAATTCGCACTGGATGCAAGCTTGAAAAGCCCTGTGCATTAATGTTTTACGATCTATTTTCCGCGTTTCATGGGTAAATGGTTGGTCCTTTTCTCCACCAAGGTATATTCCGATTTGGGCACAGTACATGCCAATCATCTCCCAGCGCAAACCCTGTGTGGAGAATGCTGATTCCAATGCACCAGCAGCTGCAGATGGAGGAATGGCAAATGGTGAGGAGGTTCGATCGAATATCGTTTCGGACATCGTTTCCAGGTTTAGAGTCGAGCGATGATTTGACAGACCTTGTATGCTGTTGTTCGTTACGTTCCACATTGCTTTGACAAGAGGTCCATGAATACTTGGGTCTGTGTCAAGAATCGAGTATCTTTTCAAAGGTTCGCCAATTTCAGTAACAAGTTCTAAAATATCATTCAATAATTTTGCTCCTTCGGAAATTGTTTGTTGATTGGGTAGAGAGGGCTGAGGTAGGGCTACACCAGTCCTTGTCAGGGCGGTATAAGAGGGGTACGGGTGAGGAGTACTTGGGTCAGCAAAGGACATCAAGTTCCTGTTCATATTGATGAGCTCATAAGGGCTTGAATCTCTTTCGACGGACCCAGAAACCTCTGGTTGATCAGCCGTCTCCCAGTCGCTTTGGGGCGTGACCTGTTTCGCCATCGGAGCTGGGTGGTAATGGCATTGTTGCTCTGACAGGCGGCGGCGCGCACACCTCCCACACACTGGCCGACCGTGATCGCATCGAAGTTTGGACTTGCGGCATGGCTCACATGCGGAAAGTTGCCCGTTGCGTCGGACTCTATCAGTCATCATAAATCGCTCTCTGCGTGAAAGACTGAGGAAGCAAGGAGTACTGGTCCTATGAATAGGACTTGCGGGGTCCGAGAGGTGGCTCGGAGCTGGACGCGTTCCGACACCCCTTGCAGCACCTCTGGTCCGAACTTAACAAGGCCAGCTCCGAAGTCGATCAAGTGGAAATATGTACGGCCCTTCACAAGTTCAACTTTCATTTAGAATTTAGTATAATTAGGTATATTATATAACAATATTTCTTTTTCCTTCTTTCCTATTAGACATTTTTATTATTTAATTTTTTTCCTTTATAAAATTTTAGCCTTGTTTTATTAATTAAAAATTGAATAAACTTATAGTTCGTACGGAGTACCGAGTACTCTAAGTGAATTATCTAGCTATCTCATTAGGCTAGTACAGGACAAGCGCATTATCAAGCGATGGCTGGGGCTGCACTAGCATATCTCCTGTAAAATACTAATATTAGGCCTACTGCTCAACCAAGGAATACTGATAGCGCTAGCTAGCCTACAGGCGATCCAGTTACATTTTGACATTAAAATATAAATCTATGTACTTGTACTAGAAAGTTCAGGAATTAAAGTTTATATATATAAATAACTTCATCTTAACCAGGGGTTCTTATCAAGCCAAGATTAGGCTTATATTAGTATTGATGTCAGTTTAACCCTTCAAGAGGCAATAGCGGTCATGTTTGTGTTAACTTTTATTAGGGATGCATTCGCCTTTATTCCTCAGTGTTACGACCTAGTTCATCGTAACAGTAGAATACCTTATAAGCAGCTGGTTCCTTTGCAGTAATTGCTACAATAGTGATTATTAGCCTAATCTTTTGCCCTGTTTGGCTTAACGGTATAACGGATCGTTACACTCAGCTCCCAACTCCTAATAGTATGCGGAGTACGTAGTACATGATGTAAACTACGTACGCAAGGCGCAAAGCTAAGACCCAACAGTTTCGGTACCCTAGCATTCTAGCTAAGAATGGCAGCAAAGCAAAACATTATGATAAACCGTGTTTCTTAAATGATCAGCAATACTAAGGATTCCCAAGGGATAAACTATATATATATAAAAAAAACAAAAAAATAAAAAAATCTATAAATTTAGATTCGCTTCATAGTACTATCGCAGTGTAGCCTGCTGTGTTAATCAGAGCATTATAATTATTATCCAATATCGCGCGATTAATTTTTTACTTGAGAGACGCGTTACTAATCGCTATTCCTGCCGATTGATCCGAAATGAGAGGAAGCAATCTCTCATGCATCGCGGACAATGGCAATAGTTTGATACAAATGAGCAACCAGAGCCGGTGGAAGCCTCGATCAGAGGCTGTCAGCTGCACTAACGATGATTTTACCTAATTATTTCGATGCCACTCTGTGACACACGGAGAAAAATGAACAGATGCGAAAATTTAGGTGTTTACTTCAGAGCTTCGGGCTAATTAATATGATAAGGTTCTCCAGCTCGCGGCTGGATGCTTCTGCCTTGCCACCTATCGGCAAGGTGATGGCACTAGGCGATAGCAGGCGTGGCTGTGTATTATAATAATATTGATACCGACATACCTCCCTAAACAACTGGACTTTAGTAACATCTAACCTCTCGTCGTATTATTTCCTGCCACAAGATATACAAGGTGATCATGATACTCGGGACCCACCAGACTACTTATGTACGAAGATCCGCCGATGAAGATCCTCCGATGTGCGCTACGGAACAATATGAAAACAACCCGTACTCCCTGAGGCGCAGCCGCATCGATTGGAGCTGGATGGTGTATGGCAAGTGCAGCATGCATCCCTTTCTAGTGAATGGCTAGAAGCGGTTGACAGTAGATCTTGGTAGCATAAGAAGAGCTTCCAGCTCCAGAAAATGAGTCCAAAGCCAATTATCCGATATTAGCCAAATCATGGAAACTATCGAATCAACTGAGATTGCTATTGTTGGAGCTGGTCCAGCTGGACTTGCCTTGGCACTGTCTCTTGCTAAATTCCGCATTCAAGTAGGTACATCTCAGAATTTTGGCGTCGTACTGCATCCTATTAAACGAGAAATATAGTCCGTTATTTTGGAGAAAGAAAAAGAAATTACCCAAGACCCTCGGGGTGTGTACCTGACCGGCGATGCCGTGAGAATCTTACACACCTTGGGCTTGGGCGATCAGCTGCCATATATTGGACATGGTGTGTTATTGCATCAAGCCCCATTTCAGAGTTGTGAGAAGTCAATGCTAATCGATTAACGAGTAGAGGTAGATAAAGTCAATTTTCATCAAACCTCATTTAGTTCCAAGCCATATTTTTCTATAAACGTTGGCAAGTCAAATTCGCTTGAGCAGGTGGTGCCTGAGGGGCTTCTCCAAATACAGCCCAGACTAGGTATAGTAGTGAAAGTCCAATGTCGCATCTACTCATTCAACTGACAAATATCAGAAAGAGTTCTGAGAAATCAAGTACAAAAGTCCCCTTGGTGTATACTCCGTACGGGGTGCACCGTGACATCGCGACTGCTGGAAGATCCTCCTACAATCGAGTACGTAGACCAAGACGATAAAACACATCGCCTAACCTGCCAGTGGTTAATTGGGGCAGACGGCAAGGTGGGTGTTGTGAGGAAACACTTCCTTGAGCCATCTGCAGGCATCATGCAGGAAAATGGCACATATCCATACGATGGAACTTGGGTGGCTGCAAATTTGAAGATGTCTTTACCTACTCGCGAGAGCCATCCTGAATTCCCACTATGGAGCCTTGGATACGAACCAAATGACGTGTACGATTTATTTTGGCCAAAAGGTTGGCACTTTTGTAGCCCACCAGGCAAGGCGACTGCTGCTGGAAGATTCGGACCGCACGAGGAACGGCTATGGCGCCACGAATTTCGGCAAGATGGCATTGACGATATAACAAAGGTTGAAGAGCTTCTCTGGGAACATATTACACCAATGATTACTCGTAATCGAGACAACCAAGGTTGCAAATTGTCGACGCCAGTCACTTATCCCCGCGATTGTATAACAGTCCTTCGTTGCCGACCGTTCAGATTTACTCAAAGAGTGGTTAACAGATGGTTCGACAAGCGTACAATCCTTATTGGCGATGCTGCACACGTCTTCCCCCCATTCGCTGGCCAAGGCATAGCAAGTGGGTTGCGTGATGCACATCAACTAGCGTGGCGACTTTCCTTGCTGGTAACTCGTGACGGCTGCGATACAAACGACATCGCCTCCTCTCACAACATTCTCAGTTCGTGGGCATTAGAACGGAGGAAAAGTGTCGACGACGCTGCCTATTTTTCCATGATCAATGGCAGGTTATGTAACGAAGAACCTCCATTATGGATCTTTCTAGCCCTCAAACTTCAAATGTTTCTGGATCGGTCTGAACTCCTTCCGCGTAAATTAGACCTACAGAATCAGAAGGAACGAAAAGGATTTTCTGATGTTGGAGGAGGATTTTTTGCAAAAGCTTATAATGGGGGTGGCCGCATGGCGCAGGTTTATATGTGGTCGGCCCTCAGGAGGACACTGGTTCTCTCTGATGCTCTTCTTGAGGGGTCACCAAGTGCATTCACACTTGTTACAGTGACTACAAGCGAGGATTCTCAAAGATTCTACGACGAGGCAAAGTCAGCCGTTCTAAACGCATCCATTGATGCGTCTGTATTGTCAGAAGAATCCATAATACTTGTGAACCCCCAAGTGCGAACGTTCAAGGACTGCGCGGTACAGGAAGGCCCAAACAAATTGGAGATATTCTATCCATATGTCCCTGATCAAACCGTTCTTCAAAGATATCTTAGCAAGTATGATGCTGGTGCATACATTGATCGTCTTGGTCGATTCACTAGGTTCGCGGTCGTTCGGGCAGACCATTTTGTCTTTTCTTGTGCTAATTCTGCGCTGGAACTGATTGAATGTTTGGGCATTTTGCAAGCAAAACTGAAAGACACAATCGAGTAACATTACCTACCTCATCGAATCGCGTCTTGCTAAAACGACTTGCTCAATGGTTGCTTTCCATGATCTCGAAGTTACGCATTACTTCCAAAAATGTAGTACTTAATTGGGATAGATTATAGACTATGTCTGTCGCACACACGGCAACAATTCAAATGTTTGACCTTGTAAATCGTGGTTGTAAGTTAACGCGATGCCCTTATTTCGCCAATATCAAGAATTCTACAGTATACAAAAAATAGGGTAAAGGACTCGTATACACAGAGGAATGTACTACACCCTTTGAACGAGTGCATAAAAGCACTTAGATAGCAGACAGATTGCTACGAAAATGTTTTTAAAGTTTTAAACTCTCATAGAGGAAAATATTAACTTGTCTATTATTCTAGTCCAAGACACCCCAAAATATCCACTAAAATGAGGCCCTACATCCAGCTGGTGGCAATACTCACTATGAGCCGTTGAATCAAGACGACCACTCGAGTTATGGCTGTTACCCTGGGTACGTGTTAGGTGCGCAGATTAACAATTATAAATGCCTACCTACTTGAAAGATATTTCACTTCTTAATATTCCAACATTCTCCATCTCAACTTCCACTACATCGCCATTTTGAAGAAACCTCTTTGGCTTCATGAAAGCCCCAACTCCTGCTGCCGTACCTGTCATCACTGCAGTGCCAGCTGGAATCGTTGTCCCTGAATGAGTTGTTAGTAAGCATGACCAGAATGGGCATTATACTAATTTACCTTGACTCATATGACTTAGCACCTTAGATGGTGAGAAAATCATGTCTTTCGTAATATCAGCCGTCTGGCGAACTTCCCCATTAACCTTGGTAATCACCCGGTATCCTACACCGTTGGCGAACAATTCGGGGCTAATCAGCGTGGGGCCGATTGGTGCAAACTTATCAAACGCTTTGGCAAAGAAAAATTGGCCTCCTGAGTTCTGTGGAAGCTGAAATTTGCGGCAGCTGATATCGTTCCCAATTGTGTAGCCAAGAATATATTTGTCGGCATCTTGAGGGGACACATCCTTGCAATCCTTTGATATGACGAAGACGAGCTCTCCCTTAAGGGTAGTAGCACAGTCAGTAGAACCGATACAGTAGTCGTGCGGATACAGAATATCACATTACTTACCTCGTAGTCTAATAGACTCCTCGCGCAAAAGTCATTGACTTGAATTGTTTCGCCGGGGTGTGCCAACGACGCAGCAGGCTTCGTCCAAAGAGGTGGGTAAACAGGTGTCGGGAGCTGTTGGAGCTCATTGTTAGTCACCCTAGATGCTGTATTTGGGAAATCTTCAGTGCATACGTTGGCTTCTTTGGCATGGCTGTGATAGTTTAAGCCCACGCAGTAAATCGGGATGTTGTCGAGCGGTAATGGTGCCAGCAGCTTTCAAATCTCGTTAGACATAGCAAAGACTTGGGGTTTTCAGATTGTTTTACTTGGAGAACAGTTACGACTGTGGCATTTTTTACTTCGATGAGATCCGCAACCGTCCTGTATCCTTCTAGCTTGGAACCTTGAGCGGGTGGCCCATTGGTGTTGGGGCCAATGTCAGCAAAGTAAGAACTATTGTCTTCTTCGCAAAGGAAGCGAACCAAACGCGAAAATCCAACCATGTTTTAAAGTCACAGACGGAATATTTTCCACTCGTACCACTGCGGGTGTTGCGGAGACATTTCCTTATTATACGACCACCGTTAATCATGGCATATATACTGCTAGAACAGTATACCTAGCGATAGTGCCGAAATGCCACTTTGCCTTTACTAGCTTGTCGGTGGCGCTGCCATTTCGGAGGATCTAACATTGATTTCGGAGCATCTTAGAAGCCCCGCGTCGATTGAAGTCCCCACATCTTACATTATTCCGGAATTACCACTAGACTCCAAACTTCATTCTACCATCCATTTTTTCTCGCCTGAGCCATTGGGAAATTATGATGAAGCTTTCTAGTCTTTAATAGGATAAGACAACTCTTAGAAAGTGGCAATGGCACTGTTGCGAAGCTCAGGCAGGAGCCCGGAAGGGCCGCCTTACTCGGAGGATCAAGCCACACCAACCTCCAGAGTTTGTGACAATTGCATTCGGTGAGCCATGCCCATCTGTGAGGATTGTGCCATATCATATTACGGTAACTGATATCAAGCCCAGGAAGAAAGTCAAATGTCAGTATAGATGCTCTTACATGTGGTTTGTATGACATGGACTGAGTAACACAGTACATGCATAGGTGATCAAGGACGACCAGCATGCTCTCGCTGCTTAGAGCGTGATCACGAATGTATTTATTCCTCGGTTCGGCGCAAACCTGGTCCACCTAGAGGGTCGCGCCGAGGTACTTTGAAGCCAAGCAGCGTACAACGAAGCCCTGGTAGGTCCCGATGTCCTCTCTACCTGATGCGTCGCGTCATATCTAGCAAATCAAGTTGATAATAACACTACTATGAAGGGCGATCTAATGACTCGCCAAGTCTCGACCATTCAGAGCACATAGAGCTTCATAGTACGTTACGTGGCTTCATCCAAAATGCTAGTCAACTTGAAGAGCATCAACAATTCAGTGAGAAGACACAACCACCACCTAGGACATCAGGATCATCCATCTCTTCCGAGGCAAGAATAAATGCTGAAGAGGAAAGACATTTGTAAGTTCATTTCACGCATATGCTAGAAACTGTAATAGCTAATGATCCTTGGGGATGATATAGACTACAGGAGTTTTGGGCTACAATTCACCATGCTATTCCACTCTTCTCCAGCTCAAGTAGCTATGCAGATTCTACGCAGAGTCAGGACATGGCACGAACAATCACATTACTTACAGCCAAACTGGTACAGTTCTCATTTGCTTCGATTGACGCAACAGAACTTGAATCTCAGATCGAGAGACTCCTTAGCATAGGTGCTTTGCAAGAGGAATTGTTAGGAAATTCACCATCGCTGGACCAGCTGCGTAAAGCTTGTTTATTGTCATTTTACGAATTTCATCAGTTTCCTGGGCAACAGGTGTGGATGAGAATAGCGAAGCTAGTACGAATAGCATATTGGATTGGTCTTGATTGTTTCGATACTAAGCGGAGAGTCTTTCCTCACAGAGAAAGTATGACCCAAGAGAAAATCGATGATTGGAGGCTATTATGGTGGTGCATATACCGCCTTGACTCGTATTCGAACCTTGCCTCCGGGACGCCATACATGGTCGAGGAAGGAAATATTCGTACCTCGCTGCTCAAGAGTGCCACATCAAGATTGCAAATGCCTCCTGGGTTCTCTAAGTCGACAGATCTGCTGTTGCTGCCGCCCCGTTTAAACCAACTACAGGACCTTTTACCAACTATTACTTCGGATACGCCGGAGACAGCAGATTTCAATATTCACCTGATCACTGTTACAGCGATGCGGCAAGTTGGACGTGGTTTGAGGCAGTATCTCTTGAATAGGGATGAAGCCCCCAAGAACAGGCCAAAGGAACTACAAGACCAACTGTCTGTGTTCAGACTCTCTCTGCCGCCCCATTTTCTCAATCCCATGCGCAACGCATTGCAAAACGAATCACCTATGATGCATCATGCTAGGTTGGTATCAACCCTTCACCTCCACATGTCGAAACTTTTGATTGCTCTCCTATGTTGTGGGCAATGCGCCGCAGGCGAAGAGTGGCTGCTAGCTTGGCAACAAGTTTTAGAAACGGCCCAGGATATTGCGACAATCTTGGAGCAATGGAATCCTACATATTCTCTATGTGTGGACCCTGCAATATGTTTCATAATATTTACTGCACTTATATTTATTCATATTCATACGAAGACGGAAATTGTTTCACATTCCCACTTGTCCAATCTTGGACATCATGAGTCAGTTTTACTCCTACAGTTGGAACATTTCGCTCGATACTGGACATTATCAAGGCTCCTTATCCGTAAGTTGACCCTTTCATACCAAATTGTATAGTGGGAATACTTTAACATTGGCTCCAGTATCTTTCAAGGGTGTCAAAGAAACATTAAAGGGTCCATTGTCAGGTCATCATATCCAGTATATCATCTCTCATTTTGAGGCACCACTGCACCCTAGATGGTTACAGTTCCTCTCTTCCATTCAGATAAATCTTGAAAGTTGCGTCTAGTTGAGAAAGTAATGAAGACTTGGTTTTACCTACTTACCTGAATTGAGCAACGACCAATTGAAGCTCTCTATATTACTGTGGTGATTCTAATATGTGTATACACGGTAGTTAATCTCTGAAGTATAATTCTAAGATGGTTAGAAAGAAAATGGTGAAGCATAAGCTATCTTGGCTATAGTCTTCTCTGGCATATATTACTAAGTCTGATGTATGTAGACTAGACGACACTGCTCAGTTTTAAACGGTTTGTTTTTTGAAGATAGCCATCAAACATAATATTCCCCTATTTCTCTGCAGATTGTACCAATTGAATGTATGGCTTCCAATACCCCAGCCTGATGGTTTCACGCGCCCTTGCCCCCAAAATCTTTTGGCACTTCTGGGCCCCAAACTGAAAACGGTCCAACAACGTCCCTCCTTGTCGGAGTATGTTTATTGACAACATCGCCATCGGCATAGTGCTCGATTTTGAACCCACTTGAATCCCCCCAGTAGTCAAATATTTGACTTCCGAGCACGTGGCGGCCCACTCCCCAGACACTTTTCCAGCCCTTCTTGGCTAACCAGTCGTGGCCAAGCAATTGGGTATCAAAATCCGCGACTTCATATGAGGTGTGGTGTACATATGTCTTCTTAACATGAGGCTCTGCACGTTGCATAAAAAAGCAGTGGTGGTCTGAGTACTCTTCGCCAAGATCGAGGTGCATAAAAGTCAAAACATCAATGTTGGAAAAGTCCCAGTGATACAAGATATCGGATGGCACAAAGTTGAAGTTTGATGTATACCATTCGAGTTCACGATCAAATTCGGGTACGACATAACCAAAGTGACCCAATTTGTGTACAAGCGCTGGACCAGAGTGATAACGTTGAAATTTACCTGAGAAGCGTCAGCGCCTCTTCATAGGCTCATGTAAGCGTAGGAAGGTTTTTTAAGTACTCGCCTAATCTCGGTTTGTTGAATGGCTTATTAAACGCACCCTGTTGCTCATGTGTGGCTGTAGGCTCTTCTTTCGACGTCATAAGCTCTTCTTGTCCATAAATCACATGGAAGAAGGTGTCATCTGGACGGCTAAAGCTAATCATTTTACCACCACCCGGGGCATTATTCAAGTCTGCTGCCTTTGCCCCCTTAATCCTACTTGCTTTTTGGAACTCTTCCTCTGACGCTGCGACAAACGCTGGCCCTAGAAACCGAGGCTTACCATCTTTGCTTTTGGTCGCCACGTAAACATAAGGGTCCATACCGTACCCACGAAAATATATATGATCATTAGCAACCTTGGCTTCGACAAATCCAAAATCCTTTGCGAATTCTCTAAATTTGTCCAGATCGGGGTGTTCAAAGTAGACATGACTGATACGAGCAAGTTGAACCTTGGAAGGCTCATTCGTGATCGGTGGAATGAGCATATCAGGCATAATGGATTCTCGAATAGATCTCGGCAGCATTGTGAGAAAAGAAAGTGCAAGACTCAACCCAGGCATTTTATTGGGAAGGGGTGGCGCATAATCTCTCCTTTCCGCAGTAATTGTGCTTATTATTTATAAGAAACGAATCGGTGGCAAGGTCAATACATCGAATAGCCCCATCATCTCCTTTTTGTGAAGTAAATTAAGATTTCCTTTCAGATCGGTCAAGCCGCGGTAGGCTATTTTGTTCCACCATCTATCCACATTTAGTGTCCTGGACACGGAAGATTTACTACTACTTCGGAGGGATTTTCGCAATTGTGGGGCTTGCGGAGGATCAATGTCTAGAGTCTTGGATCGGAGCGACTTCTACAATCCCGTCCAGCATTATTTGTACTTTATCTATGCGTTGCGATTGGTTTTTGCGTTACTGATCAGCTCTAACAGACCTGACTATTACATGTGCCTCTAAGCCAGGGTTGCTATTTAGTAACAATTCATATTGTCAGTGCCTTGAAGAAAACGAAACAAATTATTT
>KQ479213.1:2267-17294 GCA_000331835.2 Trichoderma hamatum GD12 | reverse complement strand
GGGGGGGGGGGGGGGAATCTCATTGTTCATTAGCACGTACCATGGATTTGGTGCACCCCAATGCCCCCAAACTTCGATGGGTTGAAGAACCATGGTGAGTTTGATGCACAAAGTGCCAAATTAAATCAAGAAGAGGGAATAGTTAAGAATGAATGGCGTACTGATAATTGGGAAAGAATGAAGGCATTGTAAAGTTGGCCATAGCTGTCCTTTTATGGTTGTCCAGCTCGAGGTCCAGAAAGAGTACTGCCGCTGCCACAAACGACCAAGAGTGAGTCATAGGGCGTGCCTGTTGTGGACCATCATCTGATGGCATTCTGAAGATGAGAAAGCCAGATGTCATGGTGAAAACATCTCGAGCTAAAGTGGCTTGCGAGAATTCTAGCGGCACTGCATCTCACAAGCAAGGCGATGGATGGCTCATTGTCACAGACACATAAGCTAGCCTGCCCTCAACTGTTCTAGCTTTGCGAAAACACTAGCGCGAATTCCCCGCTGGTCACCCATAGCAGTGCCCACAATCATACCGTTAGCTGGGTATCGTATCCATATATGCAATACTCTTCGTTCACTCGTCTTTTGCTTTCTTTATACATCATTTAACAAAAACCGTGAGCAAAACCAGAGCCAGCTAGAGTCTTGATCACGTTCAATTCGGCTACAGCTTATGAAATTTTCTTCTCCTTTTCCGAAGTTACTCTTGCAGAATTATTTACGCACAGGTTTCCTGTTCCCCATGGTCAATCCGGGTCACGCCAGCAGAGGATGCGCCACGTGCAAAATGAGGCGGATTCGATGCGATTATGGTCGTCCGTTTTGCTTGCGTTGCACCAAGTCTAAAAGGATTTGTTTGGGCTATAATGTCTGTAGTCAACAGGCAATGCTGTCTCTCGAAAAGACTGATTATGGCGATGCCGCTCTAATGATGCGCCCTTCAGCTGCTACATGCCAGGTGACTGGGTCATGTCCTCGATCAATCCTCGGCCATTCCAAGGCAGGTTATAGCGCAACCAAATCATGTATTGACTACTTTTATTGTAGCATAGCCTCTAATGATAGTGGAAATGGCGTTCCTCGACTCCTCTGGGATAACTTTGGTTATGAGCCAGAAGCTGGCGGAGAGCATCTTGGCATGGCAGTGTGGTCTATGCTAGAAACATTAAATGAATGCTTCTATTCACTCCAGCAATCTACACAGACTATAGAGGCGCGAAAAGACCTACTTCAAAAATACGGCTCCGCTACACGGCAGCTCAGAGAGGCTCTGACCGTTTGGCCATTTTCGCCTGCTCTATTAATTCCAGTTTTTCATTTCTCCCTGTATGAGGTATGCAATCTTTAACCGGTTCCTTACGCGATATCATTCTTACTATCGAGTATAGATGATTGTCAACCTAAATTCAGCAGACAAAACATGGCAGACTCATCTAAGTGGCCTATTAACTATACTTCAACGAATACCGGACAACACTACAAGATGCACCTTGACAAAAGCAATCAAGATTTCAGATTTCGTAACCAATATTCACGAAGCTCTAGGGTCATCAACTGCAGATGATTTGCAGAAGGCATGCTTGCTGCTGGATATCGTCAAGCTTCAGCTTCGAAAGTTGGTTGCTGAGATGGATACTATTACGAGTAATTCACCGCCGACTCTGCGGAAATTGGACATGCGGAAACTGCAAGGATCAATTAAGCGCATTCGAAAACATTTAGATTTATTTCCTGTCGTAGTCTGCGAAAGCATCTATTCTACAGCGTTTCCCATTGGCCTAGGTAGCACCCACTGCGTCAACCAGACGGGTACGGTGGCCAAAAATAACCTTACAGGTGGTAAGCCTAAAAAAAAAACTTTTAATAATCTCATTCAGCCTATTGAATCTGACTATTTACTAGATTTATTTATGGTGCAGTGGATTGAGTTTTATACTTTACAGATCATGACATCTGTAGTGCTTCTCAAGATCGGTGATTTCCTCTATCCAGATGCGACTTATCCCTGCAAAAGAGAATTTGCAGTGTTTAGTCGTATTATACAAGAAGCAATTGAGGGCATATGCTCTATTACCAATTCCTACATCGGACTATGCTCCCAGACGGCGCTTGATTGCCTTGAAATGCCAAAGATAAAAACAACACAAGCTCTTATATTGATTTGGCCTCTATTCTGCGTCTCTACGGCTCCGGGATTGACACAGCGGCAAAAGGCTTGGGCTAAAGAAGTACTTTGGGCTATTGGGGAACAGTGCTCAATTCCTAAAGCATTGTCATTGGTAAGCTGGTCTTCAATCAAACAACCGTTCCCAGGTCCACTCTCGAAGGGAATCTAATTTAGCTATTTAGGCATGCTCAAGTGGAGAAACTACTACACAATCCGACATCCTGGCTGGTTTACTCCTTGTTAGCCTCTCATCCATCTTACCAAATCCCATGTTCATGTAATAATGCATTAGACAACTAGCATTTACGAGACTGCCAATATATATGCTTCCTGGAAGCTGTCCTTTGATGCTACCTACCGCCTAGATGGATATAAGCCCAATTCTCTTTTCCAAATATACCAACAGTAGATCTACGGTGGAATTTGATCAACTTATACATTTGTTCAACATTGAGATACTGGATCCGACGACTTTGCTCTATCAAGGAAATACGTGAGGCCTAGTGCCGGATTAGTAGCTACGTGTATATGGAGAGTACATATGCGTGAGAGAGAAGGTTTTATTTTTCAAGGAAAACTCATATCATTTTAACCAATCTGTTTTAGTACCTCTACAAATCTTCGTTTCCGTTCATATACACCTTAGTTCTTTTTGTCTAGCTATATTTCAGCTTGACTTCAACTCGGCCTCTTTTCTCACGCGGATAGCATTAATCATGACCTTGTTTGCCATAAAAGAAGGTAAAAGCGTCAAACTAGCCTGCTGTAGTGCATGTTCCCAGTGCCCGGTTACAACCACATGCCCATGGCCAGCTCGATCCAGCGCAGCTCGAGCCATGGCGTCGGCTGATGGCGTGAAAAGCGACGGTGACTCTTTATTGTGCGATACACTTGTAACATTACCAACACGAACGCCGAGGCATTCGATGTCTGCTTGTCCTAATAATGCAGTTTCTAGGTTTATAACACGCGTTAAAGTCATTAGAAACTGCTTGCTCGCACTATACGAAGCAAGCAATGGGAAACCTGCGTCAGCCATAGAGCTGATGTTCATGATCAGCGCAGGTGAATTTTGCGCCAGATGTGGGAGCAGGACGCGAATCAGATGCAGAGGAAACAATGCATTGACACTGACGTTATCAGTGATGCGCGGTTCGGAGCTGTCGCCCAGCGAGAGATAGACGGGATTCCTAGAGCCGCCGCCTGCGTTGTTGATTAAAACTGTGAGATGCAAATCTTGAAGCGCGTCTTTGATAGCATTGAAGTCCAGCGAGTGGGCCGCTCCATTCTGTAGACAATTCATGCATTGCACCGTGCTAGCGTCCGCGATAAGAGTCCGAAAAGATCTTGCTGGATGTCCCTTTTGCAGCTCAGACTTGACCACGTCAAGCTTTGCTTGATTGCGGCCGTGGAGGACCACATTGAAGCCGCGTAGCGCGAGCTCGTCAGCAAAAGCGCGGCCGATGCCATCTGACGCGCCTGTCACCAGCGCCCACGGAGGGCGGCCATCGGGTGAAACATGAGCATATCGCTGGAGGTTCGAGGGGAGGAGGTAGACTATAACGGCGGAGGCAGCTTTGATAGCGAGGGCGGCCACAGCGATTGCCCCGATGGAGGCAAAGATTTCAGAGGAACGCATCTTGGGCAATTAAGCAAAAAGTGGCTGGGCAGGCAGAGCGAATTGCATAATAGTAGATAGAAACACGCAAGCAAAGTCTATATGCCGAGCATCAAGGCGGCGATGCTGGTGAATAGATTGCGGAGTCAAGTTTTTAGTGTTGCACGCAACTACCTACATATATCGAATATTAGCGGGGTAAGCTGATGTGACGTTTGAGACCTGTTTCTTTGGCAAAATATGTATCAAGAGCTGGCTGCAAGTGATAGGCTGGGTAAAAGCGGGCACGATGCGCGGATATTTCAGCTATTTCTCTCCATCCTAAGGCTTGTAAATTAGCATTTGTGAGATTAATAGGACCAGCAAGACGACTTCAGAGAAATAGGTTTGTCGAAAGGATGATGTTGGTACTTGTTTTTCACATGTTATTGCTTTATTCTCCTACTACACTGTGGTCAAATCTCATCTTTATCTCAATGAATTATACTTTAACTTGTAACTTTAGCCAAGAGATTATAACATGAGACGCAGTAGTTCAATTGTCTTTATAGAGTGTTCAGAGCCTTGGTATATTAATCTCAATTCCAATGTACGTGATATATTCGGGTATTCGCACTAGCATACAAAGGTAAAGACTGGTATTCCACTGTCCCCCTCAGAGTTTGACTTAAAAAAAAAATCATTTCATTAACACGTTATTCTCCCTTTACACCTAAAACCATGTGTCAGGGCCGAAGTAGCCCTTGTCAGGTAATTCGGTGAGCAGAGTTTGACGGCCAGCGCCACCATCAATCGTTGCTCCAAGCACCTCGGTACCCCACCAGCTAATAGATTTGGGGTGATACTGCACAGCAAAGAAGATGATAATACCCGAAAACGCGACTCCACCAGTGAGTGCGGCGGCCAAGACGTAGTTGTACTTCTCCCACCACGCGGTCTTGTATCTTTTCAGGTAGTACATGAAAGCGAAGGAGAAATAAAGGCCGCCGGTAAAGTAGGTGAGATTGAGAGGCGCCCATAAAAGCATTCCGTTAAGTACAAGGGAAGGGTGTACGTGCTTCAGCCATGAAATAGGCGTAAAAACAAGCAGGTTAAGGGGCTTGAAAATGATGGCAGGCAACGCAGCTCTGAATCCCTCGCGGACGTAAGACCCAAAGCGCTTGAGGCCCCACCAGAAGAGGGCAAGCAGGAAGCCAAAGAGGAATGTATATTTAATGGTCGGGTAGATCTGGCTAAAAATTCGCTTGGGACCGATTGCACCCTGTGAAAATGTCAGTACAGTGATTTTAGCTAAGCTCAAGGAAAGCGGTGTCTTACCCAAACAACAGACGACGAGAAATATACTTGCGATCCGTTCTCGCAGTTGAAATTAGAGACTTGACCCGGAGTGCAAATGCCAGGGATATCGTTATCAGCAAATTGCACAACTGCGTATGCAACAAGCGCAGTGATAATGGCACTTAGTACTTGGCCACGATACATAGCGCGTGGGGGTACCTTGGCATAGAAGCCCATCTTCTGGTCCGAAATATAATTATCTGCTTGTCCATTGATGTTGTATCCAAAAGCCTTGACAAACATCAAAGCCTCAGGGTGGCCAGGCAAAGCGTAACCGACAATCAACTCGGTGACAACGTTTAATCCTTCAGTTGTACCAGAGATTGAGTAGAGATAAGACATTGGAATAAGGAACACCAGATTCAATCCAATCACAAAAAAGACGGTCCAAACAGGTGTGTTAAGCTGGGGCCAGTGAGCTACAATGATGATTGCAAAGATGAACGCAACGAGTGCAATAATCAAGAACCACCAATCGGGCACTTCAGGATAATTGCGCATCAGTTTTGTTAGCGGGTCATCAAACCCGTCATATATCGATGTTTCGTCGTTGAGTATATCGTATAGATGTCGACCAGCTTCACGTACGTTGCCCTTGGCAAGTGACCCGGTTGCATTCTTTATGCCCACAATGGTTTTTCTAATTGAATCAAAAGCAGCCCTTGCCGTGGACTTGTACGCTTTGAGAAGTGGCCGCCAAGCATCAAGCAATATGAATACCATTGTAAGAGGATAGAAAGCAAAGAAGGCGCCATAGACGAGCAAATTTCCTGCACTGTAGAAAGCAGGGGAGTACTCTATGTAAGCAGTTTCATTGAGGAAACCGTCATTAGGGTTGACAACTCTCGAAATATTAAACGATTGACCAGTATTGTCAAAGATGCCTGATGAATTGATGGGGAGATATGCCGACCAATTGACGTTGGACCAATACAATCCAATAATGATCAATCCACCCAGAACTGTGCCCAGGAACTGTTGAAAGTATGCAAAGAATGGGTACGCAAGCGGAAGTGAATACGTGGAAATCACATTCCAGTCGAAAGTCGAAATAGGATTAAATCCAAGCCCAACTGTAGAGCCAGTGATTATGTTAAGATTGAAATTGTTGGGAGAGATCCACGTCATCCAGGCGAAATAACTCAGAGCTGGGAAAATGAAGTCGGGAAGCCAAAAATAAACAAACATGCCGGCGAAGAAGATGAAGAAGAACTTATAGCGCGACATTTGCCAGCCATGAATTACCTCCACCTTTTCGGGGACGAGCAATGCTCTGTTTAGTGCGACTGTGGGAAGAATATTGGGCCAGATAGCCTCAGATGGGTAAACGACAAAGCGACGAAGCAAGCCGGAGAATCCCAAGCCCATGAGCTGCGTAGATAGAAGCAATAGAATGCCATATCCAGGAGTCAGCCATTTGTCCTTGTAGTAAACGGTCTGAGTCTGGATATTCCAGAAGCAATAGGCCGATGTAAGTCCAACATCAATGATGATTGTTGAAAGCATCTGCTCTTTGTAGGACCATGGGCCTGGGTTGAGCGAGATCCTCTGGCCACGAAAGGTGAAGCCCCAGTCTGGCAAAATGAGAGCAAGCAATAGGCCACATGGGTAGAGAAGAATTTGTGCAACGGCAGAGGTAAGCGTGATCGATGGGAAACGCGAATTAAACAACGAATTGGTGAATTGGGCGAGAACTGCCCAAATGTAGCCAAGCAAGTGGGCGCGAATAGTCTCGCATGGAATATTAGGGTCGTCTGTCGGCGTCGTAATAGCGCGCACCTCGGGGTATGGCGAATAGAATTTGTTGATAGCCGCTTCAGTTTTCAACTCCAGCTCCCACTCTTCAGGATCTTGTCCGTCGGAGGGCCCTTCAACCAAAGCTGCAAGCTTCTCGCGCTGGCTGTTGGAAAAGTTGTAGTCGTACTCGTGATCTTTGAGCAATATTTGAATAATCTCTTTGCTCTCCTCGACAGTCAACGTCTCGATCTTGTCCATAACATATTCGATATCATCCAATGGTGCTGTGCCAGTGGCTCTATCGCCAAGCTTTTCAGCAAGGTCATGTACGGCATCGTCGATGTCGTGGACCGTGCTAGGGAAAGCCGCCTTCTCATCAACAGGCCGTTCAGGCGAGGAATTGTCCCTCTCGACAGAGTTGTCGACGTAGGCTTCTTTTGAAGCCATGTTGCCTTGCTCTCTAGCTTTAACTACTATAGAGCTATAGCTAAAGACGTTTTAGGTGGCAGACCTCACCGCAAAGAGGTGAAGCAACTCTGGGACGAGAAGTCGTATGGCGCGTGGATATACGTATCAAAGCTCTTCATGAACGGCCGAACCAACCGTATTATTATAATAATTGAGAGCAGCTACTACAACTACTAGTACCACCACCTTCTAATTAGCCGCATGTGGCCTACATCTGGAGGTTACATCCAATCTTTCCAGACTAGACCCAATGTCAAAGACGAGAGCCACTTACGAGTTCCTTATCTCCAAGCGCTATATTCACACGGATACTCCCTATCAACCAGATTCATATCCCCTGAGGGTCGTGTGTAGTGACACCCCATGCTTTAGCCTTGCTGAGAACTTTTGCATCGCAAGCTCGTGATCTAGGCCCGGATGTGTATCATTGGAAAGTGGAGTTGAGCCTTCGGGACCGGCACTCTCCAGCTTGAGCAAACGGGAAACGGCACAATAGGAGCCACAGCTCCAACACCAAAACAACGGGAAACGGCACGTTCAAGGTCGGGATGTGGCGTAACAAGACCGCGTTGGATCACGAGCCAACGAGACAAAAGTGCGCCGCCATAGCGTGCCGTGCTACAAAAGGGCAGCAGAAAGAGTAGAATAAGCAGGTCGCTGGTCGAACGACGCGGGGAATATCCTAATTAGGCAAAGCGACATGCCGATAACTAGCAGGGTTCGAGAGGAATGTGGTGTTGGAGGGTGATCCTCATATGTTTATCTGGGGTGCAGACCAGCAATACGTCGTAGAGTAGTCTCATATCTTATCTTGGTCTCGGAAAATACCTCAGAAGATATTGTGCAATACCAGGTTGTAGCACGACGATACCACTTTGCTGCTTTAGAACCACGAGTTTAATTCTAGCCGAGGTCTTGCCGTCACTATCAATGCCCTCCAAAGCTGCTCGAGGCGCATTATGTAGCAAGACATATACTAATAAGTACCTAGTATTACTGTACCTCCATAAGCACATGGATTAGTGCCAGCTGCCTGCAAGCATACACAGACAGGGCTGTTTCTTGATATCATTTGCTGCGTTTCGCCTCTGGGCGTAAAACTGATCTGCAGGTGGTGATTCGTGCTACACTGGCCTACACCCATAGTAGGAGACTGCTGACGCTGGACCTTGTCATCTTGCCCTGCATGTGCCTTTATGCATGCTTTGAAGAGCAAAACCCAGGTACTGAGCCATTCTTTTCTTCTTCTTCTTCTAATAAAGTAGTAGCTATCACATTATAGTACTTCATAGCGCTGTCTTGCTCTCAATTAGCTTCGCAATCAATATCCACTCTCGACTACCTCGTCAACTCTCTCACTCAGTTATCATAAATCCCCCCTCCCCCCCAGCTGCAGTAGATTAAATTGCTCTAATCCCCACCCAGCCACTTGCCGTACCAGGACAGTGCTTCCAAAGACGCCACTGAATGTTGGTCTATACGTGACAGACACCAACAAAGGTTTATTATTATCATTTAACAAACATATTGGCAGAAGAAATTTAAAAATAGGATTCAAGAACAAGTGGACGTAAATCTCCTACACTAAATCGCTTGGCAAGTGAGGTCGTGTTGGCGATCGCCTAGATATCTCTCCACAGAGCGGCTAGCTAGTCCTGAAGGAGGGAATCGATTTGGCGGAACCTTGGCGTGCAGTTCACGACTCCGCATCTGCGTATTGAACAAATATAGAATCCGATACGGTAGCATTACTAGTACTAGTGGTAGTAGTATCTGTTGATATCTATGTAACCAGCCCAGATAGTGACATTCGTGCGTTAGCTGGTCGGTCACACGCTCTCTCTCAAAACCTGAATTGCCTGCCCCTCCATACTGCCTATATAAGTACGGGCCGTGGCCAACAAACAAACGTTCCTGGCTCGCTGGGATTTAGCTCCCGGTGGCGTGATTGCTGGCGCTTGAAGGGTCTTTTTGAAGCAACCTAGATGACAGCGCGGAATAATGAGATGCAAAGACTTGAGTGAGCGGCCGCATTACTATCTTCAGCTGAGATGGCCAAGGGTGTTTCAATTCAGCTTTGATTGGAAATGAAATGACAACAATAATTCTTATCTGTTACAGAAAGCACCTAATCAAATACAAGCTCCATTGCCCGTGTACTAAGGGTTAGAAGGTAGGTCCCAGAGGCGACCAGTGCAGAATTTGCCCAGGCACTGGATGAGACAGGCTCAGCGGCAACGATTAGTATGTATGGTTCCCATGCCAAGGTAACGAAGCGCAAGCCCAAGACCGTCAGTGCGTGGAGCAGTGTTCGGCCCTCATCGGCGATTAGGATGGCAACTGCAGAGTTGCAACGTACAGTATAATCAAGAGCCTTGTGGCAACCCATTCTCTACGCAAGCTGACGCAGTTGCAGTCTCGTGGCGATCGTTGGAAGAGACGCTAAAAGCACGTATCCGATGGGTGCATGTCGGTAGGTGTCGGTAGGGCGCGCGGTCGACATTCTGGCCTTCAGACTGAGGCCGTAAATCAATAGTACCTTGAGCTACACGGTACTTTTTCTCTAGCATGAGGCGAAAAGATTCACCCACACCCGCCCATCCTTGGCGTTATCTAGCCACGCGGAATCAAAAGTGCCGTCTGCGACTAATATCGTAATCTTGATTGGTTCCGGTTTCGGGAATGCAAGCCCCAGCGGCGAGGATCGTTTGATAGCTTGGCGGGGCTACTGCCGCATTTGTTCCTGTCCCAAGCCAAGGCCAATGCTAATGAACCGCGGTAGCGCCTGAAGGGCATGCATGGGCTGAAGCTCACCATCATCCATCATGTCTATACGATCTATACGGCTGCATGAAGGGGAAAAAGAGGCTGGCTCGGCTATCACGCTTCGTTTTACTTCTCTGTTCAATATTTGCAGCGTTTATTAGGCTTCGCCGCGCCAACCGCTCACTCTTTTGAGCCAAGGCGGAACTTTTGATCGGATGAATGGATAAACCTAGCTTCTCCGTAGCATTTTAGATGCTGTGCAATGACACCAACACGCATTAACATTATGCGATGAACGAACGAATGGAGTGTTATTTTCCAGTGATTGGATCTAGGTATATCGCACGAGAGTGTTCGGGTCCGAGAAAGACTGAAAAATGGGCCACAATTCTGATGAGCTGCTAAAACATCAAGATTTGCAGCATTATCGGATTTTTTGTAACGGTATCGGTGCACCTGCTAATCTTTATGAACTCCAGCTGGCATGATTCATCTGCTTGTTCCACATCTTGAGAAAAAATTCCAAGAAGTAGAGATAAAAATGCGATATTTCACGTTAACGGCCGCCGATGCATATATACGTGCGATATAATAAGAAATAACCAATGCAAGATTGGCAAGAGAGGCATGTTCAGCGACTATAGCTGAATACTTTCACGATTCTTGCTCATCGACTGTGCCGACACGTTACACTTCGCTAATCGCCCATAAACTTATAAAGAAAGTTATTTGTTTTGGGAGGAAGAATTGGACGAAAAGTGAATGGTAGTCGACAAAAGATAAATTGGGCAAAGCAACATATATACTCCGCTTAGGCAGTTAATAAGAATTTACTAAGCAGCCATAGTAACAACGGCAGATACTTTTCCGCTGCAGCATATCCACATATTCATCAGCAGCCCTATTATTTTGCACCAATGTCGTGGGGATCTAATGATATGTACTACGGCGTAATACGTAGTACTAGGTATCCCCTTAGACATTTGGCCAATTAAAACTCGCTATGAATTGACTAATCATCATAATATTGTAGCAATTATACCACTAGTAGTAGTATTAAGCGAAAATTATTCCGTATTACTTTTAGTTACACGAAGCTTTAGCCACATTTCATATACTCTTTCTTATAGTGTTACAGCGCAGCCAAAAACTGAGCTACCTGCTCAATTTATAAGAGGCTCCAAATGCTGATTGTTTCTGCCTCCCCTGTTAGAACTTTAGCATGTTTGCAATAAAAGTTATAGCCAAGAAATTGTGCGCCTATTAACACTACGGGAAAAAGAGAAAGAAACAAACCCCACCACAAGCCTCATAAACCTATCCGCTATTTTGCATAGTTGGCCGCCGTATAGTCCACATCTGCGTCAGCGAAGGCATTTTCTCACTGCTCTATATCTAATCCGGGGAGCGCACTAAACTACAATTACCCGATCCTTGTGCATCTTAGCTAATTCGGCCCGATGCCAAGAGCAGTCAGAAATTATAAATATAAATCTTGACCCAGTGGCAGAAAAACAGACTTCAATGTTTACACATCTAGTGCCTAGGAGATCTTGATATCAGTCAAGATACAATGGCATTATTAATTCTTTCCAATAGTGTGTCTGGCTCTATAATAAAGTCTTTAATATTGCTACCACTTCTTGTCGTTCTTCTTGTCAGTATCACGCAACTCTCAGACCCAGCTATCTGCTATACTGATAGGTAAATGAGCATTGTAGGGCTTAGCTTACTCATTTTGCATTACGATCTATAACCTCTTTTTCCATCCCCTTCGTAAATATCCTGGACCATGGCTCTGGGCAGCCTCAGACATTCCATATTCTTTGGTATCAATAAGTGGCAATGCCCATAAAACAATGCTTCAAATTCACATCAAATATGGACCAGTCGTGCGGGTTGGTCCCAACACGGTGTTTTACAGTCATCCAGATGCCTCCAAAGAAATTCGTGGTCACCGTAAAGGCAATCGGGTGGAGCATTTGAAAGACCCTCATCTGCACTCTGGTAATCAAAGCAATGCTATCGGTGCAAGCAAAGAGAACCACATTCGGTACAGACGAAGCTTGGCTTATGGATTTTCGCACCAGGCCATGCTAGATCAAGAGCCAATCATCAATAAGTATGTTGATACGTTATTAACAGAGCTCAAAACACGATGCGCAAACCAAGAGAAAGTCGATGTTGTCAGGTGGTACAATTATACAACATTTGATATCATTGGGGACTTGGCTTTCGGTGAGCCCTTTTACTGTCTCGAGAAATCAGATTACCACCCCTGGGTCGCACTTATCTTTTCTGGCGTCAAGAACCTATCATTTGTCTCGGTGTGTTCGAAATACGGAGCGCTTGGCATGATATTGGCATTACTTTTCGTTCCAAAAGATTTACCAGCAAAGGGTAGAGAACACAGAAGACTGTCTATCGAGAAGACGCGTAGGAGACTCGATTCGGGATCAAGCCGGCCGGATTTTATGACAGCATTGACGACGACTCGAGGATCTGCAGAGGTAATTCCCCGGCAGAGAGTATAGGCAGATAAGCGTGGAGAACTAATTTCTATTATAGGAACTAACATTCGAAGAATTAGTATCAAACGCCAGCCTGCTTATCGCTGCTGGTTCAGAGACAACTGCCACAGCTCTATCAGCAGCAACCTACTATCTTGGATACTATCCAGAAACCTTTAAGAAGCTAGCTGCTGAAATTCGTTCAGCATTTCATTCGGAGAAGGACATAAACCTGACTAGCGTGCAGCATCTGAATTATTTGAAAGCTGTTATTGACGAGGCGATGCGGCTATTTCCTGCGGCGCCTGGTACGCAACCTCGTATTATTTCGCCTGGTGGCGACGTAATTCTTGGTAGATATATTCCAGCAGGTGTAAGTGATGTAATATCCTTTATGTGGTATGTGATGCAATTTTGAGTTCTATGTTTCTAATGTATGGGTTTGCAGACTATCGTTGGAGTATGGCAATGGGTCAATCATCATAATCCCGCTCATTTTCGTGAGGCCGAATCTTTTATTCCGGAACGGTGGCTTGGTGATGCGCGCTTTGAGAACGATAAAAGAGACGCTTTTATGCCATTTTCCGTCGGCCCACGAAACTGCATTGGGCACAAGTAAGTAGTGCTGATTCCAAAGTGTTATTGCCAAAACTAACTATGCCGAAGCCTTGCATATGCAGAAATGAGATTAATTCTTGCAAAGGTCGTTTGGAATTTTGATATAGAGCTGGCAGAGGAGAGCATTGGGTGGGATATGAAAAGTAAAGTCTACATGTTGTGGGAGAAGGGTCCCATATACGTGCAACTTACAAAGCGAAAGGGGATTTAGAAGGCTCTAATGAAGCACCTAGCCTAAAGTCCTGCCACTATAGAGAGACATAGACAACTTCTGGTATTAACCAAAGGTTAAATAAGATCCAATTTCACGTTCATAACCATATACAACTGTAGACATGTCACAGCTAAAACTACCCTATATCAATTCTAGTTCCACTTTTAGAATATCAAGATAGTATTTCTAGTAATGTTGTTATAGATGTGTTCTCTTTGAGATATTTATTTCCTTGACATACTTTTTAAAGTTAAATTTTAGTTCTTTAGGTCAATTGATCTACCTCTGAGCCCTCGGAGAGGCTGAGGAGATTTAAGCTTTCAGCAGTCTTCGACAATGAGTCCTATATCAAGTTAATGGATTGGAAAATCTATCCCCGGGAACGAATTTCTAGCCCACTGTTGTAAGATCTACTAAAGCTAAAAGTGACAGGTATGAGTTTGATAAGATACAGCCATTGCCAGCTCACCTAATTATATAATCTGCGGACATCTGTATTCATTCCTCGAGAATAGGCAATATAATCCTATGCCTAGGGGTAAAATTGGCTGTCAAAGTCGCCGTCAAACCCACAAAAAAAAAAAAAAAAAAAAAAAAGGAGAAGAGAGAGAGAGAGGGAGAGAGAGAGTAAAAAACCCCTGACGATTGCCATCATTTCGTTTGTGTTTCTGCTAATCAGAATATTAGTTCTTGGAGAGTCGCTGGGCCGAAGATTTAGAGATACCCCTGCCGGACATCGTGCGCAGGCTTTATCATGGTTATGATTTGGAGAATATAGCGGCTGTTTAATTCTTAATTTGATAACCTTAATGAGAAATCAGTATCTAATACCTTATCTAGACTTGAGAATCGGCCACCTGCGGCTTGAGCCAACGACAAGCAAAGTGTCTGTTCCAAATTAGTAGCATGCTAGTCAATAGTAGTATAAGAATCTACTTCGATGAGGTTTAAACTCATCCATAAGGCCGTGTTGAGTATCTCAGGCACCAAGCAGACATTCATTCTCTTGACTGGTTGTACTACGCCTATGTTAAGGCTATGGGGGCTCGAAATAGTCTTCTGGCTTTGTCCCTGTCTGATGTATAAGGTGGCTGCAATATTTTACCCTTCTTTTTAGTTGGATGAATGGAGCAAGCCGAAACACTAAATTCCTTACTAGCTCATGATTGCCGCGTGCAATATGGCTATATAGCTAGATTACCTTTTGATCATTATTCATGTGCCCCGAAGTATTATGTTGAGCACGAATTGGGAATGAGTGCTCTGAAGTCAGCAGTTCATCATCTCCATTCACTCAATTGTTTGTATAGTAAACTAAACGTTAGGAATATTCTAATCCACTAATAGTATTTCGGCACTGATCGATAGCAGCTCTTATCGTTGAACTAGAAAATTTTAGTTAAATCAGTAGAGGCATCACGGATGGATTGATACTCATGTCAACAATTATACCGTGTCAGAGAATCAGAATAACGCCTTTGCGATTTGTAAGGCGTGCCAATTGTTAGAAAACTCCACCGTCCTCTCTTAGAAGGTACGTTGAGGATATCTAAGTTAGTATGGCTTTTTTTTTTTTTTTTTTTTTTTTAAAAAAAAA
>ANCB02000524.1:0-15283 GCA_000331835.2 Trichoderma hamatum GD12 | reverse complement strand
ATTAGATTATAATAGATATATATTATATTATAGCAGTAAAGTATTATATTATAGCGGATATGTGTTATATTATAATGAACACCCCTGTAATATCGCAGATGAGTGCTGTAATATGGTAAATGAGCGTTATATTATAGTAGAAAGCCCTGTATTATAGTGGTCAAAAGTATAAGAACTTTCTTTTACAAGCCCTGCTTTTTGGACACCAAATACGCCTGCGTGGATACTGGATACGCCGTTCAATATATTCTCTATCCTGTGCTTAAATTTCTTAGAAGGCTATCATTATTTAAGATTGCAAGATTTAAGTGCCCATAAGTTGATTCCGATCAATGATTTGCCCACATGGGCTTCTCTTCACATAAGCTAAGAGTACTCTAATCACATGCAACCCGAATCTGTGGCGAGTTTCGCTTCCCATATTATAATTGCCCCGAGAACCGGTAAGCGATTTTCGCTTCCCAGATATAAATTGTTTATTATTTGTTCTTCGAAGAAATGGAAACCCTGGTTATCATTGCTAGAATTGCTAAAGCAAGTTGTTTTGGGAATAACCGTGTTAGCACAAAGCATCCTCAACATGGAAAATCTTCTCAGTACTACCAACATACCTCCCCAGTTCCTAAAACCTGTGTATATGATAGGGAAAATCCCCCGAAAGGCTCTTATATCGGAATCGCGAGTCTCTTACAGCTTATATATTCCGCCAGATCATTACAAGGACAATTTGCACGCTCAAGAGAACAACGCGTCGCAGGCGGCAATCCGCAAGCTTCCTTTGTTAGTCTTTATTCATGGGACTCTGCGTGATGATTCCTACACCGATAGAGGTCTTATCCCATTCGCTGAATTAACTCCTTGTGCGATTTTGGCACCGCTTTTCCCTGCCGGACTCGATAGCTCTGCCGACTTAGACTCGTACAAATTACTTCGATCTTCGACGCTACGATCCGATTTAGCGCTTTTGGATATGCTGAATGAGGTAGCTTATCGCTGGCCTGGAATAGACACGAGAAAATTTTTCTTAATGGGTTATTCAGGTGGTGCTCAATTTGCACATCGGTTCTTATACCTCTATCCTGAAAGGTTAGCAGCTGTCAGTATTGGAGCCCCAGGAAGCGTGACTATTTTGGATCATTCAACTTCATGGCCGGCGGGAATAGCAGACGTGGAAGAGCTCTTCGAGAAACGTATTGATACAAATTTGATAAAACAAGTTAAAATACATCTTGTTGTAGGTGATGCTGATGTTGAAGTTCACGGCGGAACCGAATTTTGGACCTGGTTACAAAAGTTTAAGGCTACAGGAGACGCCAGCCTATCGAGCAGCGCACAGTCGAAGATCGAAGGGAACCAAATTCCAAATAAAGAAATTGTGCAAAATAGACTGGAAACATTAAAAAGATTACAGGTATTATGGAGGGAAGACGGGATAGATGCGCAACTTGATATCGTGGAAGGGGTGAAGCACGACAGCCTCAAATGTGAAAATCATTCTTTAAAGTTCCTGCAGTCACAAATTCAGGGATGATAATTACATTAGAGCCTAAATCAACATACCTGCGTACTTCGAGATTTGGCAGCGCTGCAGATAATTTTCTGTTTTTAGATATAATAAGCAATCTTAACCTCACTTTATATTTGTGCTAAGGAAAGTGCTATTAGTAGATGCTAAGTCTCGAATCTTGATAACTCCTATTCGCCAAGCTATGAAACCTGAAAGTATTTATCTTTTCGAATTCTCTCTTTCAATCAACCGTCATACAGTGCTATATCCATGGCTCATCAAAATAGTTATTTGAAGGTGAGGCTAAAAATGCGAAGAGGTCGTCATATGTACTAGGAAGCCAATCATTCCAGTCAGATAATACAACGTCAGGTCTGGGCAGCCTGTGATGGCCTGCTGAGTTGACTAAATTTGCTGTTAATGACGAAATGGCATGAATGAGTTTGCATAGACTAACCAGTGGTCGCGGGAGTGGCCGCTGTTCGCTCACGAATTTTCTTTGCAATTCTTAGGCTATCATCAACTATGGTAGCACTTGGATCCCCACTGTCGTTACTGAAGTATTCAGACGAGATTTTGTCCTCTGCATGTCGAGATAAAAGTCGGATCATCCTTGCAGTTCGAAAGGGCTCGTCCAACTCCTCCTTCGACCAGGCCAGAAAGGTCTCGTACACTTCTTTAATCTTATTTCGGGCCAAGGTTCGCTCCTGAGGCTGAATATCACGGCCAACGGCGAGAAACTTTGCCAAATACATCCCAGAAATGCATAAAACACGGAAAAAGTGCTTCGGGTAATGTACTGTTTCAGCCTCACGCTCTTGGAGCTTGTAGGGCAGCAATTCATCCGCTGGAGGCTGTGGAGAGCATAAACGTAGAGATGTATAAATGGTGGTAAGCTGTATGGCCGCATGAAAACCTCTGTACCAAGCTGCCCATTCCTGTGTATTTAATGTTTTTTCCACCTCTTTCGAACTTAACGTCAAGGAAGGTATGGAGCATAGCCGCAGTTTTGCGGCCAAGAAATCGATATGATATCGCTGGGAAACACGCGCCTTGATATTGGCTCCTAAAGAATCTAGATCACGCTCCAGAAGGCCCAACAGGGACATCTGCAACTGGTTCGAAGAAGAAATACCATGTAGAGTGGTGAATACCCGAATAGAATGTTGCTGTAGCTCGCATCGCGCCCAAAATTCATCGGGGAAATGAGACTGAATATGTGATTTGATAATTGGTAGACGCCCAGCAACAAGACTCATTGGTGGCGGAAACCCATAATCGGTTGCCAGCCTAAATCAGCAAACACGTCAATAACTCCAATTCATACCACATGTAGAGGGAGATTAGTTGGGCAATCATACTCTGTACTAACAACGAAACAACCTAGCCATGCTTTTAAATAAGATACTGACTGAGGAGATCTTTTACCTTCAATATGGACAGGTTCGTGGATGCCAATTTGCTGCACGGCTGAAACAGCAAGGCTGCAGTAATTCCAACTTGGATCATCACCCTGGCTTGCGACGGGCATCGGCCAGGTACAGAGCAATAACAGTGCTTGAACTGTATATGTACAACGGATTGCTCTAACTATATATTCGGATAGTAGGCCGTGGAAGGCAGATTTCAGTTGTGGAAATTGTCGATTGAAAAGAGGGTGGTTCCGTGCCGATACCAATACAAGTGCCCAGAAAAGGATATCACTTGCTTGATAAACAGCATCCGCCGATTGTTCAATTTCTATAAACGGGACATGATCAGAATAATGTTGATGAAAGCTGCACTGCGTTAGCAGAATAGTATTTTGTATTTGGGGATCCAAACTTGCTGCTCTAGAAGCTCGTCGGCTATATGAGAGTCGAGAGTCACACCGCTGAGCTCATAGGTCAAGGTGGTGGTAGCTGGCATGCAGCTGTCAGTAGTCAAAGGGGTATGAGGTACTGCATTGTCGGCACTATTTGTCTCCTGGCTTTGAAATGTAATCGTTGAGCTAGCACTAATGGCCGTAGACGAATTTTTGTATGAATAAATGAGCCTCTCAAGCTCCTCCTTTTCTTCGATCGCCTTTTCTAAAGCCCTAAGGGCAATGAAGGGGGTGGAGTGGTCATTATAAAAAGTCGGTATATAAAAGGAATATGATAGTTATTGCTTACCCTCTGACGACTTGTCGCTTGAATCTTGGATCAAAAATGCATGCTTTGACTTGCTTCTCGCATCTAGAACATGGAGCTGGGAATCGCTGTTGCGCATCGCATCGCAGCTTAATGGAGCAGTTAGTTTAAAAAGAATTGTGGCTCCCCGAAATTAAAGTCGCACTTAGAAGCGCACACCTTAACCTGTCGGCACGTCGTGCATGCCATAGAAGTGCGCGAAGCTCGCCTGGTACCCGACATTATCGGTCCTGTAGATGAATGATCCGGATCTATGCCAAGTTGCAATGGAGAAGTGTGCCGAATCGCCTGTATTCGCTGTAGCTAGAAGAAGGCTGCATACGCTGCCGATTTTCGCTTGTCGGGCCGAGTGTGAAATCCGGTCAGCCCGAGCGGAATTCGCTTCAGCGCCGTCCTCCCAGGGCGAGGTTACTGAATGTTAGTATGTGGTATCTCATATAAGTTGCGCCAAGCAGCCAAGTACTGAGAGGTATTACCATTTTCATCAATTGTATTCTCCCACCTTATACTGATTGCATTAAAACGCTGAAATATGGTATCCAACGCCCATGTCGGTGCTGGGCTTGAGCTCCTTTGCCGCATTGTTACTCCCATTGGCATGCTAGGGTACGGCTTCGACGAGTCTGAAATAAAAGATGCTCTGGAATCTTCAGTTCAGAATGGATTGCCCACTGCAATTATCTTGGATTCTGGCTCTACAGACTCTGGACCTTCGAAGTTGGCTCTTGGAACCATGACTTGTCCTCGTGCATCCTACGAAAGAGATATGCGGAAGCTTGTCGCTACCATAATAAAATATCGCGTTCCAGTGCTCATTGGATCAGGAGGAGGGGATGGAAGTAATGCCCACATCAAAGAGCTCGTGGATATCGTCAAAGAAATATTAGCGTCGCCTGATTACAAGTAAGCATTCCATTTCATTAGAGTTCTTGGATATCTAGGTTGCGTCTACTAACTGTTGCGACCCGTTGCATGCTAGTTCTACTCAATTAAAAGTTGTGGCAATATATAGTGACATCGACAGCGCCCTTGTGCTAGAACGTCTTGAGGCGGGAGCCATATCTGGCTGCGGCCCCTGTGTGCCTCCTTTGACGGCTGAAGATGTGAAGGCATCAAAGACTATTGTTGGACAAATGGGTCCGGAACCTTACATACGAGCCATGACTACTCATCCGGATTTCGACATGATTATCGGTGGCCGGTCCTACGATCCAGCGCCGTACGTTGCTTTCAGCGCCTATCATGCATTTAATCAACGCTATAGTCAAATACTTTCTCTGGATAGCCACATATTAGGAGGGTTTACTCACATGGGCAAGATAATGGAATGTGGTGGTCTATGCGCCACACCTAAAAGTCCTTCATGCCAGGCGACCATTTACCGAGATGGCACCTTTGACGTGAGGCCGTTGATGCCCGGCGCTCTTTGCACCCCCACTACCGTCGCAGCGCACACACTATATGAGAAATCTCGCCCCGATCGACTTTATGGGCCTGGTGGGTACATTGATTTGTCCTCTTCCCTGTATTCGACGCTATCCGATAAATGTTCAGTGAGGGTTAGTGGAACCACCTTTCATTCGTCGAATGGAAGCGGCGACCGCTACACGGTAAAATTGGAGAGTGCAAAGATTATTGGATATCGAACTATATTCATTGGCTCTTTCGCGGATCCTATTCTCATTTCGCAGCTACATTCGCTTTTGAATAGAGTCAAGGGCTATGTTGCTCAGCAACACACCCATATCGCAGAAAAATGGGAGTTAGGGTTCCATACGTACGGATATGACGAGACAAATAAAGCCGCTCATATGGGCAATGTTTTTGTAGTTGCTGAGGCACTCGCCGAAACACAAGCAACAGCCACTAGCATTGCTTCCAC
Organism: Trichoderma hamatum GD12; assembly: GCA_000331835.2. Classification (NCBI taxonomy): domain Eukaryota; kingdom Fungi; phylum Ascomycota; class Sordariomycetes; order Hypocreales; family Hypocreaceae; genus Trichoderma; species Trichoderma hamatum. Next base: position 9,723 of record ANCB02000524.1, on the reverse strand, counting down.
TGCAAGGGTAGCATGCATTCATGGGCCATATAAAGGCCAGAAAGCAACGAGCGGCAATTTTGGGTTTGGACTTGGGGGGATGGGGGAAATTGAAACAGGCCCATGCGCAGAGTTTTCGATTTATCATTTAATGGAACTAAAAGAGGGCGAAGAAGATGCCTCTGAAATCAGCCAACAGGATAAGGTGGCCAAGAAAAATCTGTTCTCTTTTGAAGCTTTGTTTATTGGAGTGGGAGATCGTGTTCCGCGCTCCTATTCACGCCCACATAATGGCTTCACTTCAACTCTGGGGGATGTATTTCCGCATCTTACTATAGGCGATGCAGCTCCAAACGCAGGTGAAGTTCCTTTCATTATTCCCCACACAATCGGCGAAGCAGCAAAAGTCATACGGTCAAAAAACGCGGGTCCATACGAAATTACATTTGACATAATCTTTAACAATAAAGAAACTTATGACTATGTGAAAAACACTGGTATTCTCCGAACCGACTTAATTGCAAAGCTATACAATCTCTCTGTTGACGACATTGTGTATTGTGGGTTTTTCGACCAAGCTCTAGCATTCAAGGCCACAATTCCCCGTACGCGCAACGGAAAGCTTGTTGCATCTGGGAGCTTCATGGAAGATGATGTTCATGGGTCACAGAAATATTTGCCTCTTATGAGCTTGAGACTAGATGCTATTAGATAGATATTCAAAGTTAATTAGACATACCAAAAGCAAAGACCCCAGTCTGGAATAGTTGTCACTGTAAGCATTAACTCGGCATCTTGTTAAGTATTATTAACTAATATATCGATATTAATTGTCAGAGATTTAATGTAAAGAGAGGCTCATTCTCACTCTTTCCTACTACGCCTGGCCAAGCCCGGTTTGACTATTAATCCTAGCTTCCAAGTAAGGAAACTAGGATACAAAGCCTCATCAAATGTCTCTGATAGAGTATTTACTTTACAAAAAAAATTTGAAATGAGTAATGCAAGCAAAACTACATAATCAACGTATAGTAATACCAGTAAAGTTATCATACTTCAAGTTTATTCTCCCTCTTAAAAAAGAAACGCTCTCTACCTTATAGCTTTCCCCAAAACTTAGTGCTTACAGTTATCTGACTCGCCAGAGACACTACAGAGCCCCGTTCTTTGCAAGCCTTTGAAATGGCATCACTCAAAGCTAACGAGAGTCTCGATTCTCGAGAAAAACTCTTCGGCTCCTGCATCATATTCTTCACTGGCATGCGTATTGGCTAGTCTTATATGAATTGTCCTAAAAGCATCCCGGCTCTCTGTTGACCTTCAGCAGTTGGAACTACTGTCCATCCCATGAGTGTGCCTCAGTAAGAGGTAGCCGAGAGCGCTCATCGCTGAAACTGAAAGTGCCCGGCATGGCGAGTTTTGAGAAAAACGCGCTCAGTAAGTACAAGATACCTCTACCATCGACATTGGTGTGGGCCGTGGTAGCCCCCAACTGGTTTGACAATGGGTTAAATTTTAGCGTGATATATGATGAATAACAAAGCTTGTGGAATACATTATCGATCATATTATCGCAATGGAAGCGGAATGAAGAGGCTAGCCAAGCTGATGACGTTTCGTCATTTGCCGGTTCATAAATTTTCTTTGAACCAACAAAGTGCGCAGCAATAGCAGGAAATTTGTAACGTATTTCTACTCAAGCCTTTGAAGAGCCTCTTCCATGTCAATGGCAGAGCCATTATAATGGAAGCCAACGGTACAGGCTCTAGTACAGAGCATATGATGATCTTGAAGTGGAGTAAAGGAGTTATAAGGAGTTATTAAAGGTGGTCATGAGGCCAAGGTCCTGCTCCTACCGGTTATCGGTTTTGATCCATAACTGGTAACTCGACATTATAATAGACAGCATATATAACTAATGTGTTAATGAATGTTTATAAGACTGAGCGTTAAGGGTAAGATATATGGCGCGAAGAGCTCATTGACAAACTACAAGGACGAAAAGACTCACATATTGAAGCTATTATCCAATCTATAGAGAAATACAACAGACTTATTTTTGGACTATTATATTACGTCAGGTTTTAAGTAGATGAAAGGTGGCCGTGTAAGAAAGGAGTAAAAATGACGCCCGAAAACTCATTGAGATGTATAACTCCAGACTTCCACTAGCTTGATAACCTAGCTGATTTTGCCTTACGAACCTTTTAGTTTTTACCAGTCCTAACTTTAGTATGGAAGTATCGTCTAAGGTACTGGCGCGTCAGAAGACTCGAGTAACTATGGGTGGAAATGGGTTTATGTCTGCAGTTCTGGATGCTGATGCTTTGGCAGGTTATTTTGCCGGTCCTTGCTTACCAGAAACAGTTCATGCTGCACCTTTCTGTCATATTTTATAGTTGACAAAGCCGTAGTGAAGAAAAAAAGAATCTAAGCAACACGCCTCTACTGCGAAAGAGCCCGTAGGTCAGAAACTACACGGGGGTTAAGAATTTATGCATAACTTAGAAAAGTAATAATCATACTCAAGCAACAATCATGTCTGTATAGCTAAAACGCCATGTCTATTCAGCAATTCTCAATCCTATATGCGAGCTATAAGTCTTCGATACTCATACAATTTATTGTCACGAACTAGAGTCCATTTGACAATCTCAATTCTTACAAACTGACTGGCTTCTAACGCTGACCGTGCATAGCAACTTCCCACCAAGTTCGCCAATACCCGAACTCTCAAGACGCTGGTTTTTTTCGGGGTAGCATAACGAAAATTCGTATTCACCAAGCAAAGTAGTCAAAACTTTATAAAGTTCCACAGTGGCAATGTTCCGACCAATACATGCTCGGTGGCCAGTACTGAATGGTAGGAGATGCCTAGACTGTGAAGAAGATGAGTCTTTCAACCATCGGTTTGGATCATATCTATCGTGGTCCAAGCCCCAAATGTCTGGATTGTGATGTAATACGTAATTTATAACGCACACATTTGTCTGGGATTACAAAATGTTAAACAGAGAGGTGAAATGATAAAATGGGATTGGCAGATAGTCTTACCCCTCGTGGAATTAAATTGCCATCAATAAAAAGACCGTCTGGACCAATGACTCTCCTCCACAGGGTCATGTTGAAAACAGAGTCTTTCCGAAAATTCTCTTTAATGCAGGCTGACACGTAAGCAAGGCGCTCCAAACCATCGAACAAGTGTGCTGCTCGACTAGGCGACAATCGTGGAAGGTTATCATCAATTTCTTGAACTATGGCCTTTACAACTTGCGGATTCTTCAGTATGTTGTAGAACAACATACCAAGAGTCCCGGATGTGGAATGTGACCCGGCTACCCTATAGATGGTCAAGCGCAATACGTCAGCTATGGATCAAAGAATAGATACTGGAAGTCTATGGGAATAGGGTGAAGGAAGGCTTACAACATGGCGAAGGCCTCGGTGTTGACTTCCAGTCTACTCAATGAGGCACCGGTTTCTGGATCTTTCGCATTTATGATGCCGCCAAGCAGATCTTTACCTGGCTGCTCGTTAAGAATTCGATATTGGACGCACTCTTCGCACCTTTTTTTTAACATATTTCGACTTTTAATCAAGTTTCGAATTCTCGGGATTGGGCTCCAGGAAATTAAAACTTTAGAGACTGCCTGTAGAGGAAGCTGCCCAATTGCACAGCTGAGTAGAATATGGTCGTGGATGGCAGTGATCTCGGGTGGGTCGGTTCTCTTCTGGGCACCGAATGATCTTGCAAACGCCATTTCGCCCAAGCCATCAAGCATACAAGAACTCAAAAATTCCTTTCGAGAGAAGCGTAAGCAGCGGCAAAAAATAATAAATGTTCCCGAGAGTCTTACTTTCAGATCGAATACTCCATGGTTTAATGCCATGGATTCTAATCTTTGTCGCAAAATGCCTAGTTGATTGTCCATGATTGGTTCAAGCCCTCGGACTGAAATCATAGAAAATGCGTTAGAGAGCTGTCGACGGCGCAAGGCATGTTGCTGTGAACGTTAGTAGTGGCTATACAAAAGATGGAAGCGCGAATATAATTTACATCTTCATTGGTTGTTCCAAACATGTTGGGCATAAAAGCTGTGAAAGCATTGTAGAATCCAGTTTTTGGCATACATCTGCCGGCTTTATAGATAGCGGGCACAGCCTTTGCGTCCCAGAAATGCAAGTCATTCGGGCCCACTCGTACCACAGGACCATAGAGATAGTGAAGCTTGAGAATAGCCTCATGTAAATCTAGCCGAAGAATATGATAAGTTTTCCAAGTGTTGCTCAATGCGGCAAGAGTAGGACCTGGAAACCCGGCAAGAGGGTGGAAAAATATATAATAAGCTACATAGACGGTGAATGAGAAGCCTGCGGCAAGAGGTACGCCGATTTGGATGTGCAGAATATTGAACTGAGGGAGCAACTCGCGAAACATACTGAAAATCTCAAAACAGGCAGTGGTTGGAGGATGTCAAGGGATATGTATGGCGCCATGGAAGATGATCGTCTTCATACACCCAAAGTTTTGAGAAAAGCGGCTGGTATATATGTATTCAAACAAATATCAGTTTTGGTTCCTTCAGCCCCACTAGTTACGATGGTTCTGAAGCTAAGTGCCAATCCCGAGATACTCCGTCTCACTAGGAATTAGCATCAGAAACTGATAGATCGCGGGGTTAGTCGATCAGTAACTCACACATTGGCGGCATAAGTTATCGGTATTTATGATCATCGGAAAAGGTAGGGAATCTTTTGGTGGCATTCCCTTATAAGTCAGTATATGCCCACGTTTAAGATACACTAGGAATTTTGGAGTAATAGCCGCTTCAACGGTTCGAAAGCCAATCAATTCGTTATGCCAAATCAGCTGCCTCAAATGCAGACACATATTTATAAACACGCCCCTGGCGTGGATCTGACGTTAGATGTCTTTCCACCTCGCACTCTTTCTTCCGCGGCTATAACAGTGGTTCATTACCATGGAGGATACCTGGTAATTTCACCCAATCCCGTCCTTTCTTATTAAAACAAGCTATTTCTAACTCGCGTATGTCTATTACTGTACAGGTTGTTGGCGACGAAACGACTTTTCCTCCAATTTGGCTGCAGAAGACTTGCTCCAGGAGATCTTGGGGATATGTGACCCCCTCATACCGCCTGCTCCCAGAAGCAAAAGGAGCTGATGTGCTCCAGGATGCATATGATGCTGCCATATGGACTCTCAAAAATTTGTCCGGCCGATTAATCATTGCCGGATCAAGCGCTGGAGGGAATTTAGCATTTTACGTAGCCAACAGATTGGCTGCGGAGGGCAAACCCCCGGTGGCTGTTCTCTCTCTCTACGGCATGCTAGACATCACAAAAAATCCATACGTCACACCAGGGCGCACACTGATGAATCAACCTCTTGTCACCGAATTTGGCCGTGTCATCTTGGAAATTGAGTCAGCCAAAAACTACCAAGCGCTACGTGGATACCGGTTTCCACCATCCCCGCAAGATGCTCGTATGGTGTGGGTAAATGCCATTCACCAGGCGGCCATGTACCCTGATCTAATTGCCGACCTACCAGGGCTTTCTGCAAGAATTCGCCAAGAAGGTCTTAGAGCTATACCGGCTGATTGTCAAGACAGGTTTCCATTGGCGTTCGAACTTGCGGCTGATTTCCCCCCGACGGTTTTAATTCACGGGGCAAACGACTTGGCTGTAGATATGTCACAAAGTTCCGACGCTGCCGCGAAGTTGAAGGAGAATCAAGTTAAAGTTCTCCTACAACTAGTAGAGGGTGCAGGCCATGGCTTTGATGTCAGAAATATCTCACCAGACCTTGAAATTGAGGAGATTAACAACCCCAGCCCGCCAATTAAAGCCTTACAACAGACGATCAACTTTCTTGGTGAATTAGTTTGCTCTTAAAATTCTTACCAAACCTGGAATCAAGCTGGTCCTATAGTTAATTGATTGCATATATGTCTTTGAACAAATTTCACACACGCTCATGACCTGCCAAATGTAACTTGCTTTGAGAAATCGCGTTTTATTCCAACCTTGTTTTAAGCGTGGAATATCCCGCAAATGACCTTATCATGTAGACTGTTTATATCAATACTGTTCTCGAGCATAGTGTCAGCTCGTTAAATCCATGGAGAGTGGAGTACGTGGTGATGTTGCATATATGAACCAAGGTGTCCATTATTGTATATGTTGGCTTCTTTCTGCATTGTGCACAAAATACATGGCTTAGGGTCGATGCCGCCGAATGGGGGGTTAAGCCGCTACTAGCACATTTTTTCTGTACATGGTAAAGCATCAACTGTTGCTTCTGTCTTTCCTTTTTGTGACCAGTCGTTTCATGTATCCCTTTGGACATACGGAACCCACCTCAACTCTTTGTGGCGGGATATACCCACCTGTACTGGCATACAGTACCTCGAATACGCGTACCGTGGCACCCCTCCATGAGCGGCATTAACCCATCATTGGTCTCTTCAGGCGGCATAAGGCACTGACCCATCTCATTCGGCGGCATTTATCCACCACTTCGGACCTTGGGCGGCATTACCCACTAGATCCAGGTGACTCTTGTTAGACTATTACCCGTGTTGCCGTCTCGGTGGGGCATCTCATAGAGTACTGCTATAGAACTATACGCTTTCCACAGGCAGGAATGCCAGAGCTCCCATGCTCCCCGGGATTGCAGTAGTGAATACTTGTACACATCCAACATCACTATGTCCTTCAGGGCGCAATAATCCCATGGTCCATGCAACAATAGCCTGAATTCCATAGAGTGATGTCAATACGGAACTGAGGTTATATTCCACGTATATATATTGTTGTAAGATCTTGATATTTCAGAGAACCAGTCACGTATTCAAATGGAAGTTCTCGACAGCAGCTATGAGCCTCCCGATTTGGCCCATACCCGCTTGATTAAAAGTTGCAATTCGATCACCTCGGTCGGAAGGGCGTCCGAAAAGTTCACTCCCCTTCTCAGGAAGAAAATGGGAAAGCTTAAGATGTACACGTGCCAAAGCAGCAAATTCATCACCGTGTTGCATGAAACCATCTCTCTTCCAGTAACCTTCTTCACTGGAGGCGACAGTGGGTGAAGCCAAAAGGCTGGAATCCCAAGCCGTTTGCCACACAGCCAGCGCCCTTGACAGAGGGTTCTCAGCTTCCTGGGGACAGAATGACATTTTTTGATGAAATGTAAGGCCATGAATAGCTGACGCACGGTTAGTGGGCATTATAGATGCATCGAGAATGCCTTGAACTTACACGTAGCAATGGCAAATAAATTCAGTTTACTTGCGCCAAGCAAGAAGGTAGCATCGTTTGTTGACCCACTAGTGCATAGCCGACGAAGGCATTCGCCAAATAAAAGAGACCTTTCGCCCAGCCCTGGTTCACACTGGACGGCAGCTACAAAATCATTTGAAGAGCTGGCTTGAAACCAACTTTCAGGACAAGGTAGATTGATATCCATCTCTTGGACAGCCATTCTGGGTACTGAGTTATGGAAAATAACAAAAGCGGAATCCAATAGAAATATATAGGTAAAAGTCCTGAATAGATAGTATGCATAAGTACTTTGTTGATTACTTGGAATCTCGAGCCGTACCTGACCATTTCTTCTCTTTTAATATAAGCCTGCCATTCCGCAGCGCGGAATTCAGGTCCGATGAGAGGATTGTGATGTTTGGCTCTGGATAATCCTAATCCTCTAGTCGCCTGTAATTATGAGCGCTTGTAAATACCCATATTAAGTCTTTTCACGTACTGCCACAACTCGAGTGAATCTGTCTCGCTGGATTCTAATTCTAGCACCGTCCGAACCTTCCCACTTTTGCAAGATGCATAAAATGTAGGACGCTTGTAACAGATTCACGTCTTTTATTTCTGTAGCTAGTTTGTTATGTTTTCCTGTAGAAGCGGGTTCCGAGGGCTCCGAAAATAATGGCTGCGAGAATATTAATGATTCCACAGCGTCGAGAAAGAGGAGTGCCATTTGACGGTCTGGCTGATGGGCCGATGCACATGCTCCGATAAGGGTCATCGCTATTAGGAGGAGATCTGGACAAGAATCGACTTCAAAGGTTGGTCGGTGCACAATGGGGCAGTGAGGATACCACTGATTCCAAAAATGTCCGAGATAGTTTACTATATTGTCATGCGAAAAGAAGAGCATAACGGTAACCATTGATAGAAGGGATGACCCGTCACAGAATGGTTGAAACACTTCCCATACTTGATTCATCTTTCGGTTTGAAATGTTGCTAGAGGAGCAACTCACATGTAAATCACTGTTGGTTTCACAATTATATCCAAGACAGCTCCCTTGTGAACCATCATTCAGGAGATAATCCCATGAATTTGGGTTAGACTCGGTTCGGCCCGCATCTATTGGATATGGGCCTGTACAGATCTCAGATCTTGTGGAGTTTGCCAAAGGAATTCTGTAGTTATACGCGTCGCTTATATTATTGGCATGTGTGAAATTAAGAAGGAACTGGAAATGTTGTCGATGTAGTATATGGTTTTCGATTCCTTGGTAGACCTGGGAGGCCATCATCGCATTCCCGCCACCAGACTCCATTTCTCTATTAAACTCATTGCTGCTTTGGGTTGAAAAACCCCCGCCTATAGTAAAGAGATCGGGCGAGCTTTCAGAGGGTGTATGTTGCTTGAGCCGGTCGTAATTGCATTCAAAATTGTGTTGTAAGCACTGATAACAAGGCCTTCCTTGATCACAGGCTCGCTTCCGCTCGGCACAACAATCGCAGGCTATTTTCCTCTTTCCAGGTTGGCTGCGCTCGGGTACTTGATATCCTAGGGAGAGCCGGACGTTGCAAGACTTGAAGTGGCGGCGTAAGGCATCACTATGACTTAGGTAAATATTATGATCAAATAAGCATTTGCACATTTACCTCACCTTCTTTTGTACTGAGAGTTGCAGAACATGCATTGAAATGGCTTCTCGTTTATATCTTGCAATAAAATCGGCTTATGTTGGACGAGATCAATTAAAACCGTAATAGAGGATAAAATGTAAAACTTACGGGTAATTGCATGCCTCCTCAGATGCTGGGCTTTATTGAAAGATTGGAGACAGACAGGACATTGGAGGCTGGTCAAGTCTTTTGTATTAAGTATCACAGGTATGGAGGTAGAGTCCATCCTCGTTGCTGGTATTGTTGGTAGGTGAGGTTAGTATGTAATAGTGAACGTTTTCAGTCTCGGATAAGAGTCTCGGAAAAGCCGATGTGTACGGAAAAATAAATCTAACCTGGCGTTGGCATTCAGTCACATGACAATGTAAGTTACATGATACACTAGTTCTATTAATGTGAAGTTCTGGCTGATTTAGGGATTGGGCTGCGTCCAGCCCCTCCCCCACGACATGAATGGGTTAGTAGAGTTATTTAATAATTTTTATATAACCGACTAGAAAGTATTACAGTATACTATCGCCACTGTAATAATATAATATATTTTGAGTAATCGGTTTTATTGCATTCATTTTTCAGTTTAATTCCACCTAGCCAAAATGCCTAGTTCAAGCTAACTACATGTACAGACATGAGCTCTTGGTAGCTTGGTAGGGCCCCCGATTCATATACATTTATTTGGGGATTTCCTATTAAGAGCCCAAATTCCTTGAAACAGAGCCTAAAAAAACACGCCCTGTAGCTTAATATAGTATAACACCGAGGCCGCTTCTTATATATTAATTTTACT
>ANCB02000523.1:0-15360 GCA_000331835.2 Trichoderma hamatum GD12 | reverse complement strand
ACTGCCTCTACTGCCTCTACTGCCTCTACTGCCTCTACTGCCTCTACTGCCTCTACTGCCTCTACTGCTTCTATTATTACTTAGTATTATATACTGCTTTAATATATATATATGTGTGTATGTGTGTGTGTGTGTGTGAGTGAGTGGACTAACTGGTCATTCAATTATAATGGGGTGCTGGATAACGAAACAGGGGTGTTGAATAACAATTCCCTTAATAAGGCTTGATTCCCTAAGACAGAGAATATAAAAAGGGATGAATTAAAAAAAAAAAAAGAAAAAAAGAAAAAAAGAAAAAAAAAAAAAAGCAATAGCAAATCACAGCAAATGGGTGCCTGATGCTGATGCTGATGCTGATACCAATGGAATGCTGACTGCAGGATCGAATAATGAATGATAAGCCGGCTTCAGGGTCCGGTCATAAAAATCTCGGACTTGGAGGGGCCGTCTGACATGCATCTTAGCAAGGATTCTCCCGTGTTTTGCCCGAGGCGATTAGCGGGCTTGTCGCTGGATCTTGGTGCTGTATTGGGACCCTGGATGCAGTGCAGTGCAGTGCAGATGGAGGGGCGAGTTGAAGCTTACCCTACATTTTTTTGAGAATAAGACGAAAAGGCGGGATGCGGTGAATATTATTTGAGAAGTTGGGATGTTGTGTAGTCTTGCTTATGGAATTTTGTGAATAGAAGTTGTACTCAATTGATTCGAGGAGGTTGATGTAGAGCATATAGTAGTAACCCGCGGATCTAACAGCTACTAGCGTGCGAAGCTTCTTAGCACAGAGATCTCCGTCAACGTTCAGAATAAATATCAACAGGTTCAATTCGTAGCCAATGCAAACCCACCAATCAGCTGCCACATCGATCATGATACCCTCAACAAGCTACAACTACGTATAAAATTAAATTCTCACCTTCTCAACCACGCCCCTCCATCCAATGCGGATCCCACAACTATCGAGCCGCAGGGCCACTGCTCGGCTACTGGCCATCTCACCACATCCATCTTCAGCCTCATCATCACGTCCAGCCTTTGCTTCTCGCTTCTCATCTCTCACAGCCCCAGCCTCTGACTCATCCAACAAAGTCCAAATCTACATCTCCAAATCCAACGACCCCTTCCTCAACCTCTCTGTCGAGCACCGCCTCCTGCAAATCACCCCTCCCGACTCAACCGTCCTCACTCTCTACGTCAACTCTCCCAGCATCATCTTTGGTCGTAACCAGAATCCATGGCTCCAGGTCAACTTGAACCGCCTCGCCCAAATTGCGCAGCACCCATCCAGTCTCGGCTGGACCGACTCACCCATCCAATTGGTGCGCCGGAGATCCGGAGGAGGCGCCGTCTTTCACGATGCAGGCAATGTCAACTTCAGCGTCATCTGCCCGCCTGAGCGGTTTGACCGCGACAAACACGCCGAAATGGTTGTGCGTGCGTTGACAGCGCTGGGAAGGCCGAATACGCGCGTTAATCAGAGGCATGATATTGTCATGGATGTGACATCAGAAGCAACGCCCGATATGGAGACTTATAAAATCTCTGGCTCGGCTTACAAGCTCACGCGCCTAAGATCACTGCATCACGGCACATGTCTCCTTCGAAGTCCCAATCTAACAAGCATCTCTGGTTTACTGCGTTCTCCTGTGCTGGAATACATCGATGCTCGTGGCGTCGACAGCGTACGCAGCCCAGTCAGGAACATTGACGTGGACAACCAGGAGTTCAAAGATGCTGTGGTGAGAGAATTCGAGAGCATGTATGGATATGTTCACTTCAGCGGCGAATTTGACGACACGGCCCTCGAGGTAGACGAGATACGAAAGGGCTACCGGGAGCTGAAATCCAAGAGCTGGATCTGGGGCCAGACGCCAAAGTTTACGCTTTCGACGCATCCGACAGAGGAAGATCCTCGGCCTCGACCACAGTTGCCATTTGATGTAAGTGTTTATACTATTTATATATATGGAAATTTTCTAGATTACTAATGCTCTATGTCAAGCTGAACATGCATCTTTTCGCAAAGCATGGCGTTATCGAAGATATGAGCATCAAGCACAGCGACGGAGCTGTCATCAACGGTATGGATGCCTCTGTATTTCACGGGACTTCAGTATGGGAGATTACCAACTGGAAAGAATCGCTTACCCGAGCTGGCCTTGGAGACAGTCTCAGTACAGAGGCGGGCGAGTGGTTGAATGGAGTGTTTGGCGCTGAATATGCCAAAATGACATCAAGAGAGACATAGATTTCAGACTGGAACATATAAAGTCCTGTACGAATAGATGTATATATAAATAATATTTACTTGCGACAGCCTAGCCAGGTAAATCACACAAAACCTATCTCAACTTCTCTATCCTCGCCATGTGCCGCCTCTTCAGTAGTGTCGCCGTCTTTGCCACCTTCTTCACCCTCGGCCTCATCTTAAGGTATTACTGGGCAGGCTACATACCTAGTATTATGGCACATCATCTAAAGCAGCGCTGTGCTTGGACCACCTCAGACGCTGGTAGAGTCTCATCCTCCACAGCCTCACACATTGTCTCGTCGCAGCGCATTAAGACAGCAGAGTGACAGTGCATCTCGCTGATATTGTCTCGCCTCGGGGACACGTCTTAAACAAAAGCATACGAGATGTAGAGTATATTAATAGTGGTGTCATGATAATTATTAGTATCATGATACATCATTTTTTGCAAGACATCCAGGCTCCTAGTAGAAAAGCAAAAAAGCCGGTTTTATAAGCCCACAATCTTGGTAACATCAAACTCAGTACTAATAGCGATATCAAATCGCGCTCTGCTCACCAATAACCGGTACGCGTCACATCAACCACCATGAGCGCGTATCATCGGCACTTCGTGTCAAGCTCATATCAGCTATCCGACCTCTTCCCATCCACCACATTTAGTGAAAAGGAAGGGCACACGTGCTCACAGGTGTCTGTGTATGACAAACCTGAGTCACGGACACTGCCACGAAAAGGTAGGTAGTAATCGCGGCGAAAAGGAGCCGCCAGGTTTCAAGTTGATTCTATTGTTCGCATCCTTCCAGTGCTATGGTTCGACCAATAAAGGCTGCTTGTAATAAATGTCCATCCTTAGTGTCACACACAATGGGCGAGGCCAAATTGTGATACTGTGTACCGTACCCAAACAAACGCCCGTTGTGTATTACTAGTATGCCGTGTCTAAGCCGTCATGCGGCCCTAAAAATAGCCAGCTGAGCGAAGGACAGGTTGCTACTGCTAGATATGAAGAAAATCAGGCTTCCCATTCAGCTTTTGTCCCCAGATTTATTTTCTGATTACCAAATTCATAACCATATCCAGCTCTGTCTCCACAGTAGCTCTCCATTAAAATCCAATGTAAATCAATGATGCGCCAATATCACATGCTTCCACAAATGTGCGTATCTATTTCTCGGGGGTGTGGAGCATGTATTTGCCCGAGAAATCGTAAAGTCGATCCTCGACTAATGCTAATGCAAATGTGAGATTTCGATATTTGCCTGCGGCGACTGTTTGCGCGTGCAAGAAATAAATCTCAGAAGAAGCCCATGGGGATCGCCTGGCGCAGAGAAGAAAGAGTTAGCTATTAGTCTTGTCAAGTGTAAACGCCATCGATCATCATCGAGGTACGTTTTAGATTCTCGACTAGGGGATCAACAAAGACTCACTTGCTTAGCTCCCGTCCATGGTGTCCAAATCTCAACGCCATCGTCACTCAACCCCGGGCTGCATGGAGCAGGACCGCATAATGTTGCGCCAGTCAACATCGGGCCATTATCCAGTGAATACGATGGCATCCAGAGAGAGTCTGCGGTAAAGGCAGCTCGCCCTGGGAAGAAGACATTGTCTATCCCTGTAGCGAGGCCGTGCGCAGGGCGTTTCAGCCAGCTCGAGCTTGTTTCGAGTTCCTCGCTTAGTAGAAGAGAATTACCAAGACAGTCGAAGGAATCGATTCCCCGGCCAAATAGTGACGTATGATTGGCTATGTATGTAGATGGGTTTTTGTCGGTGCCCGCATCGTCGGGCTCGTTCGCGTTTGTGATATCAGCCCATATTGATGATGGCGGCATCGGGCTCGCGAGTCTAGAGGATAACGCATGAGTATCTGTTCCAAGTTGACGAGTCCACAAAAGACTTGCCGGTGAAGCGGACGACACGGCCGCGGGCGTTGCGGCGGCCATGTCTAGGGGTGCCGATCCGCAATGGTGACAAATTGCAGGCGGCGGCGACCGAGCGCTCGGAGACAACGTGGAGTTTGTGTTTGTGTTTGTGACTGTGGCATCGCCGCCTTGTTGCTGAGACACGGCGACTCCCGCGCGGTGCCCCAGGATCATGGCATCATAGACGGGATGCGGCGCAGTCGGCCCAGCCGGTAGCAGGCTTTCGGATGTTGCCGTAGATGTAGTTGGCTGAGATAATAACCGTTTGTGGGCCCTGCGCTTTCGTTGAGACGCAACAAGTTGTGATCGCCTGCGCTGGAGCCGCTCCTCTGGCGTGATATTGAGTGACGGGCGGCCTCGCCTCCCCATATTGGAGCAGGCTGTTTGTTGAGTGTTGAGCGACGGCTATAGCTGGGATGCCAGGTGCAATGTCGTTGTGGTGGTGGCAGTTATCGCAGATGGAGGCGTGATTAAGTTTGAGTGCTCAGCAGAGGGAAAACCCTGATTGGAATGACAACGGCACGGCAGAGCCGGGGTAACTTCTCCGGGAGGACAGGTTGCAGGGGATCAAACAGGAAAAGAGGGGAGACGGGCGTGTCATTGGCTGCGGCGATTATCTAAGCGCAACAAGCATCAATCAGCCACCAAGCCTCCGGGTCAATGATGTCGATGTCAGTCAAAGTCAAAGCCAACGTTGGAGAGGGAGGCTTGGGAGGCTTGGGAGGGAGAGATAAGGACAGTCTGCCAGGCGCACAGTGCACTGTAGACGGCACACGGCGCACGGCGCGATTCTGCAGGCTGCTGCCCTCCAAGATGCTGCGCGGTCGCTGATTGCAACTTAGCAGATGTGACTCGTCATTCCACCATCACAGTGCGATCGTTCAATTGGCCGCGACCCAGCACTTATCTCTGCCTTACCTAATTCCATTGCCTGTCCCACATGTGGTGCTCCGACTTTCGCCTTTGCCCACCACCACGGCCAGAGATAAGTGCACAATGCAGCGCCTTGATTCGGCCGCGCTGCGAGATTAATGGCCCGTGGTGACGTCCCTGGCGCGCGAGGTACATGCGCGGCTCCACTGCTGAAGGTACCCGGGCAGCGGAAGAGGGAAGTGGGAAGAAGAAGGGCCGCTTTTGCTGCGCGATGCCATGTTTTCTGTATGTACGCAGCATGTCCGCAGCAAGTAGCGGAGTCAAGCTGGAGTCAAGCTGGAGCCAAGCTGGAGCCAAGCTGGAGCCAAGCTGGAGCCAAGCTTGGCCAAAACCTGGCCGCAGACGCAGAACCATGGGGCGAATGGGGCCACGGCGCTGCAAAAAGGTATTGCGAGGAGACGCAGAGTCAGGATAATCAGGGTTATAAGGGGGCCGCCCAGGTATGTACCTGGCAGCAAGACAAATCCTGTAAACAGCATGCAGTGTTTACAAACAGCAGGTACCTAATCGGCATGTAGGTTCTCCGTAGTCAGAAACTGTGCGCCAGTCTGATTCGTAATGTTGGCAGAATCACACAACAATCATTGCAAATGCTGGCCTGCTTACAAGTAGTGCGATTAGCACTCGCTAGCGGAAGGTTAAGAAGGTTTAGTGCTAACCTGATCGCTGCCACACTATCAACAGCCAGACGTGCTAATCGCTGCCGCGCTATTGATCTTATCTTTGGTACTTTGCCCCCAAGTACCCGCTCCCTTTTTCCCAGCCGTCTTGCGCCCAAAACCTCGGCTACAAGCGCTCTTCATCCCCTACAAAGCCGCCGCCTAGCGCTCCCGCTATCCCTGCCCAGGGTACAGCGGCACGCAGTACTCCGTATGCGGCCTGCGCCCCCGCTCTAGCTCAGACTGTGCCAACCGCAAATCCGCTTTTGGCCAGCCCGCTCCAAGGCCGTTCGCCGCCTTCATGCTCGCTTTTTGCCCCATATCCAATCCAACATTGCCCACTTAGTGAAAAGAAGCAAGACAAGACTTGCTCGACCGACCTTTGCAACTCGAAAGGCCTCAACTCCCACAGGTGCCACTGAGAGACGCCATCGCCTGCCTCGCTCGCCGTTGCTCAGTCCCAGTCTCTGCCACTGTCGCATCGCATCGCATCGCATCGTCATCGCCTGCTTCCCGCCTCGCCTCAACTCGCCCGCTTTGGTGCTCCTCACCCGCCAGAGGAGCCCCTCGACGCAATCTGCACAAGACGATGCTTCGTTAGTGAGGTGCCTCCCTGACCAGCGCTGTGATTCGGCTGCATTCGAGGCATTCTTCCTTCCCGCGAGCCGCCCATATCCAGACAAACCTCAAGCTCCCCTCCTCGAGATCACCGACAGCACCTCGCTGCGATCCTCCCACCTCCGCCCATCATGGACACACAACAGCCGCAGCCGCAGCCGAAGCCGGCTCTCTACACGCAGCTGTCTCAATTGTCTTCGCTTCCCCTGCGCACCGCCAGCAGCACGCCCACGACCTCGCCAGGCCTCTTCAGCCCGGTTGCCAGGCACGCCCACCATATCCCGACCTCGTCCCTCTCGGAGAGCAACACGCCTGCTCCCTTGTTCGACAGCCCCTACTTGCACCCGCTGCAGACTCACCGAGTCAGAGAGTATGTTATACAACAATTTTCTTTTGCGTCCTCTTCTCTGCTTCCGCAATCCTCGTTGAATCCGTTGTTATTTTTTTTTTCTCGACGGCATTGCAACATTGCCATTCTACTGCCGCCCTTGAGACACACTAGCTGACTGAATTTTCCCCCCTCTAATTACAGGACCCATAAAGCTCTCATTGACTCAGACGTCGTCACCGGCCGCAAATCAATCAATCAGTATGAGGTTATCGAAGAGATTGGTCGTGGAATGCACGGCAAGGTGAAGCTGGCCCGCAATCTCGGCACCACCGAGAACGTCGCCATCAAAATCATCCCGCGCTTTTCCAAGAAACGTCGTCTTGGCAAGCTCACGGCCCTGTCCCCCCAGGACAAGACCAAGAAGGAAATCGCCATCCTCAAGAAGATCAGACACCCCAATGTCGTCGCTCTGCTTGAGGTCATTGACGATCCCGAGCTCAAAAAGATTTACATGGTGCTGGAGCACGTTGAGCTTGGCGAGATTGTATGGCGTAAGAAGGGACTGCCCCATGTCTGCTTGTATGAACGTAGACGAGCCGAGCGCGAAATGCGCGGAGAGGCGCCCACCATGGAAGAGCAGCTGTACGACCAGATGCTCGAGAGACGACAAGCCATCAAGGAGATCAAGCGAGCCAAAATGGCCCAAAACTACAGCGGTCCAACTGAGTTTTGGAGCGTTGAGCACGGTGCTGCCGACGACTTGAGCACCGGAAGCCCTTGGTCCCGTATCTCCTCCAGGGATGATTTTGCTGCCACTGAAGGCTCCATGTCCCAGCCAATCTCTCGCCGGTCCTCTTTGGCTCCGTCCCGGTCTTATTCCAACTCTTCCTCGCCCGGGACTTCAGGCTTCCATCCCAGAGAGGAAGACGAATGGCAGGATGACCACGTCACTCCCGGCCCCTCTCAACCAGCAATGTCCACAAGCGCACAGGACGGATCTGTGTTTGGGTCCTATGCAAACCCCGATGAGACCCTGAGCTTCCGCGAAAGGTCCCCCAGCATGGCTGATTCCATCATCTCCCACATGTCCTCCATCGACTACAATCCTCGTGCACACGACCCCTTTGCTGACGACTTTTCCTATGTTCCTTGCTTTTCTTTTGATCAGGCACGGTCTGCTTTCCGCGATACTGTGCTAGGTCTTGAATACTTGCACTACCATGGCGTCGTTCACCGTGATATCAAACCTGCCAATCTGCTCTGGAGCAAAGACCACCGCGTCAAGATTTCCGACTTTGGTGTTTCCTACTTCGGCCGACCTAACCGTGATGGTGAACCTGATGACTTGGTATCAGAGTCTGAAGCCCAGGATTTCGATGATGACCTGGAACTCTCCAAGACCGTTGGCACTCCGGCTTTTTTCGCCCCGGAACTTTGCTACACTGACCCTGATGAGCCCCAGCCCAAGGTATCTGAACAGATCGATGTGTGGTCCCTTGGTGTGACGCTCTACTGCCTCATCTACGCGCGTATCCCTTTCCTAGCAGAAGACGAGTTCCAGATGTTCCGGAAGATTGCCACTGAGGAAGTATACATTCCGCGCAAGAGATTGAAGCCCGTGGACCCCTCAACCTCCCCCGCTGTAACATCTCTTTACAAGCGTCAGAACACGCACCCTTACCGCGATGACAACGATGTTGAATACGAAGACGTGGATAACCTTTTGTACGATTTGCTGCGTCAGATGCTCACGAAGAATCCAGAAAAGCGAATCCGCCTCAAAGACATCAAGCGACACCCTTGGGTTCTCCAGGGACTCTCTAACCCAAGACAATGGCTGGAAGAAACGGACCCGGCCAAGCCCACTCACGGTAGCAAGATTCTCGTCAACGAGAGGGAGGTTTCTGCTGCTGTCGTGCCTCTCACCTTTCTCGAACGAGCTCGATCTGCTGTCAAGAAGACAATCGCGAGAGTTGTGCATCCATTGGTCGACCGTAGCGAAAGTCGATCACGTCGAAGGGCTACGAGTAGCGTCGCTAGTTCTGGAGGCGACAGCTTGCCGCGACCTGTTCCAGTCGCCGCGCCACCTCTTCCTGCCATGAATCCTCCCACTCCTTACATCGATAGGCGCCGCAGCCTTCACCCCGGCGACCTTATGCCCTCTTTGGACAAGGACTTTTTGTCGAATGTCGATCCACGCTTTTCTGACTCTGTGGCAGCCAATGTTGGCGGAGAAACTGCAGCATACGACCCCATGGCGACTGTCTTGCGCCCCCTCGAAACGCCATCCGGCATTACTCGAGGTCGCTCTCATAGTGAATTAGATGAGGCGGCAACGTCGGAATTTCGCCCTTCTGCCAGTCCGGTAAATAACCGCAACGGCGGAGGCACCATCCGTGCAAGAAATGGCCCGCAGTTTTTGCCTCTGACTCCTCATATCGGTGGACCTCACACAGTCCCAGCCACTCCTTCGTATGACAGGCGTACTTCTTTCCAGCTGGAGCTCCCAAGCGCAAGAGCAGAGCTCAATGCCCTCGGACAAAGCAACATTCGCTCCCCCTCTGCAGACCGTAGTCTCTTTGCGAGCCGCGACAAACGAGCCATGCCTCAAGTAGCTCTCAATACCGCAGTGGCTCCTGGGAACATACCAAATCTGCGCAGTACACGGTCGATGCGCTCCGTTGATCTGGGGAGAAATAGATATAGCTACGGACTTTCATCTTCCCCTTTGTCCTCGTCGCCTCATGCCGTGCATTCCTCTACATACCAGCAACACAGGCATCTTCAATCTGATCCCAACTTTCATCACAACAGACTCCAGGAGCGCCCAACTACCGCTCACCGTGTGGCCAATGGAATTGACATCAAGTCATCTTCTACACGCACCTCTATGAAAAGCCCTGGTCCCGCCTATTCTGCCTCGTATGTGAGTGAAGATGGCTCAGTGGACATGGGTTCGGAGAGTCAGTGGTCACGTCTTGCTCATCAAGATTGGCAATCCGACGCTGCTCAGTCACGCCGAGGCACTATAGAAATTGCCAAGACCGCGAGCACGGATTCCATGGATCATCTCGGAACGCCATTGACCAGCCCAAGCGAAGCTGCCAGTCCTGTGGTTGCTTGCCCACAAGCGACCAATGCCACGCAGCGAATGCTAGTCTTTCAATCTGACCCGTCACTACCAGCCCTTCTCAGTGGTGCCAGCTCTGTTTCTGCAGATTTAGAAGGAGAGCTGTTGCTTAGGCCGGGAACAGTAGGCCCGCAAGGCGCGTTCCTAGATTCCAAAGACTCGCTCACTCCTCCCGCCCTGCCAAAGGAGCCTGTTAATGGCTTTCCCATTGACCAAGTCTTTGAGAGCCACACCTCTATGGAAGGCGTTTCACTGCGAGTGAGCACTGACGACACACGACCACCAGCACCGACAAGCCATCCTCACAAAGAGGACGAAGAGCACGATGATGATAGCGATGAGGGACTTTTGCTGATGGCTAAGCCTAAGAAGCGACCACCAGTTACGACCAGACACCGGCCCTTTGAGGCCAGGCGACGCGACACAAACATGAGCACGGCAAGTGATGAGACTGCTAGGAGAGTCGACATCTCTCCAAGATCATGACACCAGGCATAAGTTGGAAGTTTCCTTTGGATGGGCCGGTAAAAGCGCTGTTCGGTTCTTCTTTTCTTGTATTTCATGTGAAAATTCTTCTTTAAGCGAAATATATATACATTTTATAATTACTGCACACAAAGAGGACTTGAACAAGCGCTACTGGCATAGGCTGGATTACACTCAATTACGGAGGCAAATCAAATGACATCATCTCCATCAATAACATCATCATCATCATCATCATCATCATCATCATATCATTATTATCTGCATCATTACAACTAGGGACGGATAACCGGAGCTTCAAGGAATGGACCTGGAACAGACATTATTATTGTTTTTTCCCTTTTGTCGAATACCCTTTGCTTGAATACTGGAGAAAGAAGGAATGGAGGGCAAACCTGGGATGGGGAGGGCGTTGTGCTTTTGCTCGTTGCATTGCATTGGAGGCTTGCTTGCTTGAAAACCAATATAAAGAAGAAAAAAATTGCACGCATCCTTGTATCTTTGGGATTGGGAATTCATTGCTTCAACTCTTGCTTTTATTTTCGGCCCTTTACTTGCTGTGCAATGACGGGCTGGAATAGATTGGGTCTTGTTATTTCCTTATCTTTTCCTACTGTTCTTTTTCCTTGCTTATGAGATCGAGAATTCTATCAAAGTGTGTCGTTTACGTACGGAGTATTGGGATAATGGAGCTTTTTATTTTAGGTCGTGGGTGGCAATGGGATTGTGCTTGATATGCTTGAATGCCATAGAATGATATTAAACATTGGTAGCTACTCATGTAATATGAATGCATTTTTCTACTCTGCTTTCTTGGATTGTGCTTTTTCTTTCGCTGTGTACTAATTCGTAGTGACAATTCGAGGATACATGCCTCTCTGGTCACTCAGGCTGCGAGGTATCAAAATTGATTTGGTGGCTGTACGAGGCAGGGACGATGTATGTCGTTAGGTACAACACGTGCGCATTCAATCGTTGGCATCCTCTTCCCTGCCATCTTTGTGACTTTTGCCTTTTCTCTCTTTTTGTCAAAACTTCAGACCTTTCAATCAATCCACAAAAGATGTCCAGTGAGCGATACTAGACTCGCCTTTATCCACAAGACAGAAGATGCTCTGCTGACGCTTAGCGAATTATCGCCCCGCATGATGTGTTGGTTCAGAGATATGAATGTGCTGTTTATTCCCCGCACTCATTTATGCAGGGCAGTCTGTAAGGCACCCTCTTTTTACGCCTTGGCTTGACTCTCTAATATATTTCAAGCTACTTAAAGTCGACTCTGGTAAACATCTAATACGCCTTCTATTTAATCTACAAGAATTAACAAGGCTTAGAATGAGTACATCACAACGGTTTCCGGAACTGGTCAAGGCATGTCTTTAGACTGATCAACCACTGCCTTTCATCCAACCTTTTCACAGCCAAGACTTTTCATGATGCACCTGATCAATACTGAAACACTGCAGCTGGAGGAATTTGACGATGATAGGCCTCCGCCGTATGCCATTCTGTCACACACCTGGGGCTTTGACTTTGAAGAACTCACCTTCTCTGATGTCAAAAATGGAACAGCTGGCAAATCAGGCAAAAGATGGATGAAACTCCAGGAGTGCTGTAAACAGGCCAAAGAGGATTCACTTGGCTATGCTTGGATCGACACCTGCTGCATTGATAAGACCAGTTTGGTAGAGCTTGGCGAGGCAATCAATTCCATGTTCCGATGGTATAGCCTCGCTACTGTCTGCTACGTCTACCTATCCGATGTTCCTGACGACGACAACCCTTCCGTTACTGCATCTAAATTCCGAACAAGTCGGTGGTTTAGGAGAGGATGGACTTTACAAGAGCTGCTTGCGCCCAAGCACTTGCGGTTCTATAACTCAGAGTGGCATTACATAGGCACCAAGGGAAGCAGATGCACTGTCATTCAGGAAATCACTCAAATACCGCGTCAGTTTTTGCTAGGTGTCGCTGAATTGCATACTGCAAGTGTTGCACAACGCATGTCCTGGGCTGCACAAAGAGAAACCAAAAGGGCTGAAGATCTTGCATATTGCTTGCTAGGTATATTTGGCATAGCAATGCCAATGATATATGGCGAAGGTGGCAAAGCGGCCTTCTTTCGACTACAGGAGCAGATCATGAAGACGACTAGAGATGATTCCATTCTGGCATGGGGCCTAAATACCGAACCGTCTATACGCAATCCTCAAAAACCTATAGATGGGGACATGTTTGTTTATGGAGACATATTGGCAGCCACTCCGTCAGACTTTGTAAATTCGGGACAAATCATTGCCCGAGAGCAGGCCACCAACCCTTTGCACTCACTCGATATTTTTGGTGGTAGTCTTCGCGTCTACCTGCCACTACTTACCATCGATACTGGTGAGACTTTTGGGCTGCTCAGCTGTGGGCCTAAGTATGATACGCAACAAATCATCGCTATTCCTCTTGCCAAAATAAGCTCAGGGGTAGTGAATGAATATGTGAGGCCAAAGGGATCTAGTTCAATTCTCCACCCGAAGCTTATATCTGAGGTTTTGCCTGAGCTGATTCACATCAAGAAGGATGGCCAAAGGAACATATCGACCGAGAGCCATCAGCATCTATTTTATGATGAAGATTTATTCGCCAAAGTTGGTTTGCGTATAATCGAAGTGGTGCCTCGGGCTTGCTGGGACAATCAGCTGGCCTTGATTTCTCAGAAGAGTAACCTTGATGGCAGCATTAATCATCAGGTATCGATTCGAGTGCGTCACAGCGAGTGGCAGTCTCTCGATTTTGTGATAATGATTGATTTCCATCAGCCTAAATCTCGCATTGACCTACTTTATTGCCTTTTTTCGTGCCAGAGAAGAACTAAGGTGGAACATATTGCAGGAAAGTTTCAGCGAGCGACACTTGAAGCATTTAGACAGAAAAGTGCCAGTAATGGATTTCTCCACCTGAGCATTGAACTTGAGTCTATGGGGGAAAATATAATGTCTATTGTTCCCAAAGCATTGACTCGTCCGCCAGAATATACTATCAACGCGACAATGGCGCTGAAAAACCTGGGTATAGTGCTAGAGTCTACACGACTGCTCTTGGAAAAGAAGCAAAACGATGCGGAGATAGAGGGGCTGAGCCAAAGAGTCGAACATAACAAGAGTCTCTTGGGGCGTATTAAGGAGAAACAAGAGACTATAGAGAGGGAATACAAAAGACTTGAAACAGAAAAGGAAATCCTTCTCGCAGGAGCAACTGAGATAAGTCAAGAGACGCTCCGCATGGAAGAAGAGCAAGTGATGATCAAAGAGAGGCAGAATGAGATATATGGACAAGTGGTACACGAACAGAAGCGACTAAAAGAGTTCTACTATACAAAAGGCTGTCAAGATGGCTGGACACCGTTTCGTTCAGCCGTGGAGATTGGCGATATCGATATGATGGATTTGCTCTTCGATGAGAATACTGATGTCATGGCTGAGGACAGACTACTGATGCCATGGATTATAGCTTCAAGGAATGGAGAAGTCGATGCGATTAAGCTGCTTCTCGATACTAACAGGCCTGAGCTTGACCAAAGAGATGGTATATTTGGACGGACGCCGCTCAGCTGGGCAAGTATGAATGGCCATCGAGATGTCGTCAAGCTGCTTCTCGACACGAAGAGAGTGGACATTCGCTCGGAAGACAATTGCGGTCGGACACCAGTGCGTTGGGCCTCAGATAGAGGCTACTACAATATAGTACAACTGATGCTTCAAGAAGACAAGCCTGTCTATCTACGCAAATTCCGTGGCCACGACAAAGCAGTTTACTCAGTGGCTTTTTCGCATGATTCGAAATGGCTAGTATCAGGATCGTACGATAAGACTGTTAAGCTCTGGGACAGCGCGACTGGTGCATGCATACGCACGTTCAGGGGTCATGATAGTACTGTTTATTCGGTGGCCTTCTCACACGACTCGAGATTAGTAGCGTCGGTATCATCAGACGACACTGTCAAGCTCTGGGATAGCACAACTAGCAAACTTGTACACACGTTCAGGGGTCATGGTAGTACTGTTCATTCAGTAGCCTTCTCTCACGACTCGAGATTTATAGCATCAGGATCATCCGATTGCACTATTAAGTTGTGGGACAGCTTAACTAGTGAACTGATACACACGTTCAAGGGCCATGGTAATACTATTCACTCAGTGGCCTTTTCACACGACTCGAAATTTGTTGCATCAGGATCATCCGACTGCACTGTGAAGCTCTGGGACGGCAAAACTGGTGAACTGATACACACGCTCAAGGGCCATAGTAATACTGTTCGATTAGTAGCCTTCTCACACGACTCGAGGTTAGTAGCATCGGGATCACTTGATGGGACTGTCAAGCTATGGGACAGCATAACTGGCGAATGCCAACATACGCTGTACCGACGTTATATCGCTGTTATGGTTATGGCTTTGTCGCCTGATTTGAACTTGGCAGCAGCGGGATTATCTGGCCAGGGTCTCAACCTTTGGGATGTCAAGACTGGCGAATTCAAACAGAATTCCCGGGACCTTGAAAACGTTCATTTGATTCATTCAGTGGCCTTTTCGCACGACTCGAAGTTGATAGCATCAGGATCATCCAGCAATGATATAGTGCTCTGTGATATCTCAACAATGCATGATGTCGTTACCAGTTCAGAGTATCATAGGTTTGCAGCTAAAAGAAATATCTTGAGTAAATGATGGACCACTACGGAATCCAAAGAATTTTTTTAAAAAGAAGGCTGAAGATGAGACGAGAAGGGGGGAGTTGGGCGGCAAATACCTTGATGAGATTATCCTGGGTATTCAGAAAATAGATGGAACAAAGCAAGTAATAATTGACTATAACCTCTGCTCTTGATAATTGAACTTTAGGGTGAATTTTAGAGTAAGCTTGGCATTTTATCACTCTAGGCAAATAAGAGAAGATTTTATTTTATTTTAAGAAATTCTTATTTAACACCCTTATTATAATTAAATAACCTGGTTAGTCTGCTTATATATAATATTTAAAAA
>ANCB02000522.1:0-15514 GCA_000331835.2 Trichoderma hamatum GD12 | reverse complement strand
CCCCCCTGCCATCCTTCTGATGGGAATAAAGAAATGCCCACCCCTTGGGCCGTGGCCGTGGTCGTTGGGCCTCCCTCTTCTAGGCGAAAGGCGGGAGAGGAGCTGAAGGGCCGCGTACCGCGGATATCATTGGATGGCCACGGGGAGGGTGAAGGAGTGGAGTGGGGAGAGCGAAAAGGGAAAACATGGCAGAAGAGAGGGAAAAAAAAAAAAAAAAAAAAAGGGTGTGGGCCGCGCCAGTTTTTGGTGAGCAAAAAGGTGCCGCTGATCACAAAACCGGGGGCCGGTTGATGAAAGAGAGCATGAAAGAAGTGTTACCGGCAGCTCAACAAGAGGAGAGAGCTGGACTAGGCTGTGCCCGGCTTAGCAAGCAGGAGCATGCATGTAAAAAAAGGGCCTTGTCCGGATGGGCGTTATATTGGCTGTTGCCCCGAGGCAGGTATGCCTATGTACATCCAGTAGCTGAATCATTTTGTTTGGATTAGTATCATCTCCTTCAGCTGCCTCTTTACATACGGGCTGGCCGTGCCCCTGTAGTCTTGTGCAAGTAGTATTGCCGTCTCTTTTCGGAACAGTGTCGAGCTAGGCCGGAGTTGCATGCGAGCACTTAACACATTCGAGATATGAGAGCAGCGGTACTGTAGTAGGTATCACTACAAAGTGGTAGCATCATCGATAGTATATCTCGCCAAGTCAAGCGTGATCTCTAATACACAACTAGTTTTGTCTTTGAGAAATAAGCAAGTTATCCTTTGATTGCCACTCGTTATTATTTTTTTGTGGTCCTGTGCTCCCCCGCGCAAAGGCATCATGGCCTGGCGAGATATCAGACAGGCCTAAGCAATGCAAGGCTACAATTACGGGCAAATGTATGTATCCATCAGCAATAAGCCCTGGCGCTATGCTTTTGTACCCGCCCTCCACGCAGGGGCTGGCTGACGCGGATCGGGGATCGATTTGGCAACAGAGCGTCGGTGGATCATGGACCGGTCACGCAAAGCAAGGCAAAGCAAGCATGGCACAGTTAGTACGCACGGTTATTGGAGCCTCGTGATGGACTGGAGCCTGTTTGCTTCACAGTTGTATAAGTGGTGGTCCGCGGCAGTTGACCAAAGAACGTAAAAAACAGAGCCAAAAATCAAATGTGAATCCGTCCTGTCTCTTTTTTTAGCCGTCATATCAGATCAGCATCAGCACCGGCATCAACAGTCTTGCTCACCATGGTCCTTTTGCCAGTCATCATTAAGCATGCGGAACAGACTCCGTTTCTCGAAGGGGCAAGCGAGGCCATTCCAAGTGGAGCGGCCGGACGCCGGGTACGAGACGAGATATGCTCCGTTGAAATTTTGTCTTGCTGCTATATTACCGCTACCATGTTTGCCGGGCCAACAGCCAAGCGGCCACTCTCGTACTGCTTGAATCTGTGCAACATGAGGCGGATATACTAGTAGCTCGATGCTGGTAA
This sequence comes from Trichoderma hamatum GD12, assembly GCA_000331835.2. Classification (NCBI taxonomy): domain Eukaryota; kingdom Fungi; phylum Ascomycota; class Sordariomycetes; order Hypocreales; family Hypocreaceae; genus Trichoderma; species Trichoderma hamatum. The sequence goes on along the minus strand of ANCB02000522.1, from coordinate 14,049 downwards.
AACATGGACAGTGTTTGAATCCTGACACGCATCCAGCTGTGGCTGGTTCTCCAAGACTTCGTATAAATGCCACCGACTGAGTACTACTGGCATAGCACTGCTCGTATGAACTTTGCCCCATGTACGCGAGTGGCAGATCAGATCCCTACCGCACAAGCAAATCGACCCTTTTCCGTACTACCGCTGCTACTGTGCTAGCTACTAGGTACTAGGTAGTAATACCACTTCGTACTCCAAGGGAATGGGACGGAAACGGGGTGCATACCCAGCAGGCGACAGTTGCAGCAAAGGCGGCAGCAGAATTTAGCTTACGCCTGGCGATTTTGGAGAAAAAGCGGCGGCGAAATGGCTCCTGGGCGTTAGCCTAAAAGGCGAAATATGTACCACTACAACTGGGCATGTCTTACTACGACCTGTATATGGCGAGTCGTAGTCCATGTGTCACTGGCTGACTCTCTGCGGAGGCATGAAGCGAGCGAGCAAGAGACGCCGTCATCTCGCCTTGCTCCTATTTTCGGCATAAAATATATAAGCCGGATTGCAAGGCAAGTGGTGAATGAGTGTGATGAGGCAACAGAGGACTCTTAAGAGTTTCTAGATGCATATGCCGCCTGGCCCCTGGTCACTTCATGCCTTATAAACCTTCAACCCTGCACCATTCAGGTGGTAGTCGTACTAGTACTAGCAGTAGTCGTATGTACAAGGTAAATTAATGTTCAAGGCAGTCTGGTCTGGTGGCACTGTACAGTACGGACTTTGGATGCAGGGGTGCAGCTAGAGAGAGCCTCCGTTGTAAAGGAGAGTGCAGAGTAGAGAGAAAAAATGATTAAAAGAGAGAAAAATTAATTAATTCACTACAGCGATTTGAAGCGCCATCAAACACAAGGCCGGCTGCGGGTGTTCCGGGGCCAGAGAAAAACGCAAGATGTCACGGCCGTTTCCAGGCGCCGTGTCAGTCAGCTGGGCTCGGCAAGGATGTGGCTCTCACTCACTCACTGCCACTGCTGCTTTCCACTGGCCCCGAGCCCGTCGCTACCCACTCCAACCGCTAAGACGCCCACTGGAAGGGGGGGCTGTTGGTGCTGAATCTTGTCCCATCCATGCGCGCACTGCAGGGGAGCGACGCCTCTGGGGCTTCGCTGGTTGCCGCCACAGTCGGTCGGCGTGATCCAGCAGGGCCTCTGCGCAGAGACTAGCAGTCCGTAGTACGAGCATTATACAGTACTCGTATACCCACCAAGAAGCATTGCTCGCTGGCGTCGCTGGACACTGGACACTGCCTGGAGCGGCAACCAGGCCGTGCCCTGCAAATGCGCTGCAGGCGGTCATTCAGGACCCCGCACAACGGTCACTGTCTGGGACTTTGCAGCGTTTGGTCGTGGTGCCACCTTGCCGAGGCGTGTACTCGTGTACTCGCCGGGCGCCAAATACCTCGCATTGACGCCTCTTAAAGTGCAGTCGGCGAGTATCCATCTGCACGCAGTGACATGGCCCGCGAGATTAAAATGTCGACGCACCGACGCGATAGGGGCCGCGCGCAGCCGACTGTGATTTGGTGGGATTGGGAATAAATTGGATGGATGGATGGATATGCTGTACTGTACCTATTACGGCTCGGAGTACATGCTCAAACACACATACCTACCACATACCATACAGGACCTACTGGCCATGCAGGTTATGGTCCCAGCACAGTTTGGATGGTGTGGGCAAAGGCTGGTTTCGAGCGCGCAGCGGTGCCTCCAGAGCATCCAAGGGGGGGCAGCCTCACATCCAGATGCGATACCTAGACCTAGGCCAATACGGCTCATATATCCACATCACGCCTGCGTGCGTCGGAAAGCCGGGCACAAGCACGCTGCGATGTGCGCTGCGTCGTGGCCGTTGCTTGATCATAAACGGGTAACGGACGTAATGGACCCTTTGCTCGAGCGTGGCGTGGTCGCCATTGCGAGAAATACCTACAGGACTGTACCATTCAGATGGAGAACAAGCCCGAGTAAATTGAAAGGCCAGAAAGACGCCCCTCGCTCACTTTCGGTGGCCCTCCTCGGGGAGGCGTAGCGCAATTACCTTCGCTAGCTGCTCCGTTTTCTGGCTACGAGGAGCGCTTTCGAGCTCAGAGTTGACGCGGTGGGCTTCGCCTTGCCTCTCATTGGGCAAGATGTGCGTAGCGCCGCCTTGTACTCTGTGCTCGGAGGTACCTGGGCCGCGCCCCGTGATGGCTGCGTGGCGTGGGTACCGCCCGGCGCAGGTACCGCGTGAGCGTGCCAGCCCCATGTCGAGGGGCCAGCGCCTCCGCCAGACTCTCCATCTCCAGAATCCAGCCCAGCCCAGCCCAGTCCATCCTCATCCGCCATCGCGACATGCATCCGCGCACAGTACCAGAAACCATCTGCTGCTAGTTCGTTGGTTACGGATACCACCTGCTTGACTGTGCTCCATCCTCCATAACTCCATGCTCCATTCTCCATACTCGCAATCAATGCCCCCTCCGACGCCGACGTCTCCTCCCCCTTGGCCGCGCCGCCGCGCCGCCAGCCAGAGCCAGAGCCAAAGCCAGAGCCAGAAGCAGCACCAGCGCGAAACCTCAGCAGAGTCGCCGAAACGAAACCTACCCATGGCCGGCGACGCAGCCAACCAGCCCGTTTGAACGCGGCAGCCCTCGTCAGCCCTTCTCGTCGTCCTTCTCGTCACCCCCCTCCTTCAGCGTCCCTTTTTCTGGGTCCGGGGGGGTTCCCTTTTTCTTTCTTTTTGTGCACCTCTCCTGGAACCCATAACCGATCAGACAAGCTTCCCCCCTTCTCATTTTAGCATCTGGTTCATGTCTTCCATGCTCTCTCTTGTGCTCTTCAGTTGTACCGCCGGCTTCTGGCCTGGTTCCGCGCTTTGATGCTAGGGATGCATGTCAGCAAAGCGTTCCTTGCCTGGTCCGGCTTCTTTTTAGCACCCACCGGCTGGCTCTTTTCGACTCCATCCATACCTCGCGGGTACGTACCATTTGGCCAGAGGCCGTACTAGCGGTGCTAGCGGTGCTACTGCCATGTATTAGCGGTGCTGCTACCTCCCACGAGCACTACCGCTACGAGTACGTCCACTACAGTGCTATACGCCGGCCGAGAACCGAGAGACTATTCTCTTTCCATCGGCCCTGCTAAAGAAACCCAAAGTGAAAAACAAACCGAGCAAAAGGGAATAAAGAAAGACGTACTAAAGAAAGACAAAAAGAGAGCATCAAGAGCCACTGTGCCGCTACTGGCAGCCCCGAAAAAAAAAAGATCCATATGCCTACTTGTACACTCACATCCCTGGCACATCCGCCGAACAGAAATAAACCTGGGGTCTGTGGCACTTCCTGGCGCGGTGCTTGTCTGCAGCCAATCCACGCATGTACCAGTACCTGTGCCTGTACCTGTACCTGTACTTGAATTGCGCAGATACCCACCTCACTTACACCCAGATCGAAACTCTTTTCAACGACCTACCTCTGGCCTTCTCATCTTGGCCTCACCTCACTTCCCAAACCCACAATCCTTTATCTCAAGCCCAGAGAGGCCTTTTTAGTTCTTCTTCTGCCTTCTTTTCTCCCCTCTTCGCCTAACCTACTTCGACCTTGCAAGCCCGCGCTGCGCTGCTTCACTGCGAGCCTCGCACATACATAATAATCCTCCACGCTCCTCGTCGTGCTTCACTTTCGTCATAGGTGATCCCCATGTCGGTTAAAGCTGCGCCCTCGACGTCGCATCTTCTTCATCTACCGCTGTCGCCGTCATTCTCCTCCAACTCTCGACGACCTGTATTGCCTCCCCTTGGCTTTACCCTGCCCAAGCCGTCGGCTCTCACCCACGATATCGCACATCACCAGCATCTGGCAAACGGCCTGAGGACGCCTCCAGTCGACGAGATGAGCACCACCTACCAGCAGGTGCCGGCCGCGTACGACAGCCATGCCCTGCGATCATACACTTCGGCAATTGTCCACCCCAGCAGGGCAAAGGCCAGGGCAGTAGCTGGCCTCAACGATGCGAGGTCGTATGGACGATATCCCACAGTCCAGCAAAACCAGTACCAACACCAGATTCCCGTCTCGCAGACTCTACATGCACCGCTACACAGCACTCCCTCTGACCGATCTACGAAATCAACACCAGCATCAGTGGTTTCCGCCAAGGACGCTGTTTCGTCACGGAGGAGCTCTGAGGCATTGATCTACCACAGTCTCCAGATCCCAAGATGCATCAGCGCCAATGGCGGCAGCTTGGCAGATTTTGCAGCTCAGGTAAGTCGAATTCTTTCCATCGAGTTCCCTGCAAACTCCCTCGGCCTACGAGTTTTGCACTCGTCTATTTTCGCTGCTCTCGCCTTTCCCTCCACCCAGTTAGCTGACCCTTCGCTTTTTTATACTTCTAGATGACGTGCCTCTTTTGGTTCGAACCTATTGAGCATCTCAGAAAGGCCGAGGGTATGAAGTCACGGCCAAATACGCTCCCCTCTCGCCTGGTTGATTTGGCCAAACCAAGCTCGCAGTTCCGAAAATGGGTATACAACGTGTTGTCAACCACCCAGGTGACACAAAACGTAATCCTGCTAGCTCTACTTTTTATCTATCGACTCAAGTGCTCGACACCACAGATTAAAGGACGAGGAGGCAGTGAGTATCGATTGCTTACTGTCTCTCTCATGCTTGGCAATAAATGTAGGAACCCCCAGTGAGGAATAAAGGCAATAGAAAACTGGCTAACAAAGGTATCCCAGTCCTCGACGACAACACTTACACTAACAAGACATGGGCTGAAGTGTCTTGCTTCACCGTCAACGAGATTCATGTCATGGAAGTCGAGTTTTTGAGCAACATGCGATACAACCTCCTTGCCTCCAAGGATGAATGGGAGGAGTGGTTGACCAAGCTGGCCTGCTTCCACGACTACTACGAACAGGCTCTCCTTCTCCCGGCATCGCCGCTGCACGTTGCGTCTTCTCCTTCCAGGAGCTTCCATTCTCCCATCCCCTCGCCGACCACGACAACGCTGGCAGCCCCTGCTGACCTGGCCTTTATGCCAAACGGCGCACCAAACTTTTCGCCTACTACTTCGAGACACGCTCAGAACTGGGCCATGTACCACGCCAACCCCGTATCGCCGCTGGCTGCAAGGCCGTCGATGGTTCTGCCCATCAACCGAAAGCGCAGCCCCGATGTGGACCCGATTGAGCATCCTGCCAAGCGACACATGCGTCAAGCCCCAAGACCCAACATGGCGGTGCCACCGGTCATGAACGCCCGACCCAAGGACGCAACCAGGCTCCCCGTCCCGCATCTCACGCTTGTCACGTCGCAGGTTCCCACCCAGCCAGTTGCGTTCCCAACTTCGGCCACATCAGCAGCGGTGACGATGACGCCGATGACGACTGGATACGCTCCTCAGTCACCCTATGCCTCTGTCAACCCAAACGTGGTTTCTCTGCCGCCTCTGCAGACTGGCACTCGTGCCATGTCCACCGTCTACCAGCCTTCTACCATCGCGCCGGCATCAGCTACGGCCAGCTTCCCCAACACGGCGCTTCCCGGTCAGCCATCGATGGCCTATACCACGCCCACCAAGCACCTCACCTCTGCTTACACCTCTTCGCCAATGGCAGAGAATCTGTTTGGAACTGCCTCGGGAATGCATACGCCGATTGCTCTTACGCCAATCTCACACTCTCCCAGCGTCTACTTGCAGCAGCGGGCTAGCCCCTACAGACCTATCCGCCACGTCAACCGACTGCTCTACCCACCACCATCGGCATCACTCGACCAATACCACCTGGCGGTTCCCGTCCAGCCTACGCAGATGCACTACCAGCCTCTTGGTAGACGAAACGATTTGCGAACCGGCGTGGTGCCCGAGTTTATCGTGTACAACAGGGGCCAGCAGTCCCTCCCGCAAACTGGAGTGCAAGGAGCGTATGTACCCTAGGGGTGGCCGCATTGTTCCTTTTGCAACCGTTGGCTAGCGGATGGGAAGCATATCTGCACACCATTCTTCTATCGACAGTAGATGTTGCGAGACAAGAAGTTGTTATTCGGCAGAGTGTCTCAACATCCTTGTACTTTTATTCCTGTTTTACGTTTCTTTGCTTTTTTATTTGAGCTGGCGGGTGCTATTCGCCCCACCTTGTGTTATTAGTTCTATCTGCTTTTATCGTTTATCTATTTCTCTTTTCGGGCTTTTGCTAGTTTATCAAGGCGAAGCATATCGATTTGCATGGTTTGGGGCGTTGGTTAAGGGAATCTGGCTGGTACAGGGGGGATACATGGCTTTTGATCGGTTTTTTTCGGGTATGTCTATCACGACGGTACAGCGAACGAAGGAAATGGTAAACCTGGTCGAGAGAGTCCAGAGGGGGGCGATGGGAAATGCTTGATACATATACACGTCTCGAGAAGCATTATTTGGAGTTGATTTTTTTTTTGTTGTCACGTGGTTAATGCCTTTTTTCCTATTTTTTTTTTTTTTTTTCTGTTTTATCTTATTTCTTTTTTTGAGCTTATTTTTTATTATCCATTATAATATCCATGGATGCACGAAAGATTATTGGCATGGGCTTTTTCACCTGGCAAAGATGGGACTAAATGAAAAAGGGAGGGCGATATGGCATAACTGGCTGGAATGAAGAAACAGAACAGCCGTTTTTCTGACTTTTGTGAATTAGCCTCTGGTACTATTACTATTTTTTCTGCTTTTCCTTTTGCTTTGTTTTTCTCGTTTATTGAAGATACCACAATTACTACTTAGGCTTTTGGGGAAATGAGAATTGAACTGAACTGGCATTATGATGTTGCCTGGTTTTTATGAATGTTTCTTCTTGACTTGGTGTGATTTCTTGGGCTACATCGTGTGTGTAAACTGTGTCGAGGGAGAGGGAGGGCGTAGGTTGGAAAGTTTATTTTCGAGCTGCAGGAGGAAAGGGATGTTATATCGACGTATCGGTAGGGAGGGTGACAATGGCTTTTACTTTGATGATGAATGCCGTCATTATCTTTTATACCTATATTCTGATGCATTTGGATTTCATCAGTGATGTATGCATATTGAGCATTGAACCTGACCATACCGTGTACCTACTGTCTTTACGTTGCATATAAGACGATGAGGTAGCATTTGTTTGTAATTCAAAGTACCCAGCACCAAGGGATGAATGTAGAGTTACTGACGAGGGGTAGAAAATGACAAAGTAGAGGGAGTATATGAATCAATTCGGCTCATTCCAACATCATAGCGCCATTATGGGAGATGAAGACGGCGATTGATGCTGCAGGGTATGAGGTCAGTGGCATCAACATTATGTAATCTTGCGCTGGTGGAACTGGGCTGGTTCTTGGGGTTTGTTTTGTTTACTTTGGTAGATGCGCCTGGAGTAAGCATGAGAGCAGCAGTGATTATAATGGAGCATGAATTCTTAATCTCGATATATTATACATGACCTTTCTATAAATTTGGTGGTACTTGTTGGCACCTGGTTTGAACTCTGTTCGCAGATGTTGGTAACCAAGACAACGGCTCCACGCATGTGCATCCTGGCTGCAAAACATCGCTGGGCTGCATCATGCGTAAAGTGATGGATGCACTCGCTTTAACGGCTGTATTTTCAATCATCTTGGGGCTTTCTCAATTATTACCATCGTATACTTCTTTTTCGTTTCCCTCGCCTGCTGCTCCGCCAAGTAGCGATACTTCGTAAAGACGGCCGTATTCTCGTATTTTTAGCAATGGCCAAAGTCACCTTCCCTACCTGTAGACCCACCGCTAAAATCCCACCCCCAACTTTTTTTTCCCTTCCATTCCCATTCTCTCCTCTCCTCCCCAGCTCTCCCCCGAAATCTCGTATCCACCAGCAATCTTGCCTCGTATCGAACCACCACTGACGACCGAATCTCGAATCTAGGAAGAGAAGAAGACATTCTACGTTGATAGCGCAGGAAGAAAAGAATCGAGTGACTTTTCTTTTCTTTTTCCTTCGTCTTTTTCCTTTTTTCCCTCCCCGTTCAATCGTTTCCCCGACACTCGTTTTTATTGTGGGGAGGAGGAGAAACAGTGGCGTCTTGTTTATTTGCTTTGGCTTGGATTTGGCAGCTGTCGCATCAAGAGCGAGAGGAACTTGGGAAAAAAGAGACACGAAAGGGAAAGATAGACTGATGAAAGGACGCTGTTGATCGATACCGATACCGATACCGACATCTTCGCTCGTTACGATTTCTTTGCGCGCTTGCGACATCGACATCACCGCCGACGACATCGACGACAACCCGAAAACGAACTCCCGTAAAACACCAAGAATCAATCGCCCATCATGTCGGGCTTTGGAGACTTTACCTCCATCTGCGAGCACACGCCGCTGCCGCTATGCGCCTCTGTCGGCCCCGTCCTCTCGTCGTCTGGCCGCGTGGGCATCGAGCCCAGCTGCTACGCGCGAAACATTGAAGTCGCCAACACAATCATCTTTGAGGGCGCCGCGTCCTTTGCCCACATTGGCGCGCTGGTCATGACCGTCATCATGGTCCTGCACGTGCGTAGCAAGTTTACCGCCGTCGGCCGCAAGGAAATTCTCAGCTTCTTTTACCTGTACATGCTTCTGACTTTCATCTCGCTGGTGGTTGATGCTGGTGTGGTGCCTGCGGGCAGTGGACCGTTCCCCTACTTTGCGAGTGTGCAGAATGGCTTGACGAGCGCTGTTGTGACGTGTCTGCTTGTGAATGGCTTTGTTGGTTTCCAGCTGTATGAGGATGGCACGCCGTTGTCGGTTTGGATGCTGTGGCTCTGCTCGCTGGTTGCCTTTGCCATCTCCTTTTTGGTATCTTTGGCGACGTTCAAGGGATGGGCTGGGCTTGGTCCGACTAACACGATTGGCCTGTTTGTCGTCTTGTACCTGCTCAATGCGATTGAGCTCTTCGTTTACGTCGGCATGCAGATTCTGCTTGTTGTTCGAACGCTGCAGGACAGATGGCCCCTGGGTGATATTGCCTTTGGCATCTTCTTTTTCGTGGCCGGACAGGTGATTCTGTATGCGTTTAGCTCCAAGATTTGCGTTGCTGTGAGCCACTATCTGGATGGGCTGTTTTTCGCGACGATTTGCAATTTGTTGGCTGTGATGATGGTTTACAAGGTGAGCAAAAACTAAGAAGAGATGAGAGAGGGAGAGAAAGAGAGAGAAGAGAAGAAAAAAGAAGACAAGGAAAAAAAGTGAAAAAAGGTGAAAAAAGGAGAAGTGTGAAGAAGTGGAGGAATTTTTCCTTTTTTTTTCTTTTCTTTCTTTTCTTTTCTTTTTTTTTTTATAAAAGAGAGAGAGCGAGAATTCAAGTGAAAAGGAAGAAAACAAGAGAACGTAGAGAAGAGAAAAGAAGAGCGAGAGAAAAAAAGACGAAAAGATGAGAAGAAGAAGAAGAGGAGAGAGGAGAGAGAAGAAAACTTGTTTCATCGAGACTTGCTAACATCTTTGCGTTTCTAGTACTGGGACTCCATTACCAAGGAAGATCTCGAGTTCTCTGTTGGCACTCGCATGAACAACTGGGAGGTTAAGGAACTCCTTGGAGAGGATGACCGCCGCGGCACCGTCTACGCAGATGACCCTTATGGCGCTCAGTCGAGTGGCTACGATCTGCCCTACTCTCCAAGCACAAACAACCGCTACTCATCTCGACACTAAATCCCTTCACCAGCGTCTTTGAGATGGCGTGTTTGTCTACTTGTTTTCGCTCCAGCTGTCCATTATACTTTATTTTTACGGGCACTTAATGTTGGTGAATCGAGGATGGACAGCTCCAAGTTTCACCATATATCGCTACTACTATTTTCTCCCTCAGCGGATGGGACTTTTACGCTTTTACGTTTTTTGTGAGGTTCTTTGCAGCATGGATATTGAAATGGCACGGCGTTTGACGAGAGAGTGAGATACCTGACGACTTGTTGAGAGTATCAGTGTTTCTTAATGTCGGTTTTGAATAGATGAGCGAGGAAGTTTGTGGTATATAGAAACACACTGGCAGACATAGTACATGAAATAACACGTGAATGCTGTAGCATGCTTGGCAGCTTTTTTGTCTAATTATAGATTGTCTTCGTCAGCACAGAACTTCCTATTTCTATCTATGCCGATGGCGATTACTAAAGAGGGGAAATCGACTCAGATCCATTTATAAATGCTATTGTAATGGGAATAATCTCGCCATCCTTGTCTAAATTACGCGGCAGATGACCGGGAGGAACGATTGACTCGTGGTGAAACGGTTATGGTTGTTGCAAGTCTGTTATCTATCCGTTGCTACAAGAGCTATTGAGAATTAATTACTGAATTCTGTGAACACCAGGATTGTACTTTTGCTCAAAAGTCCGCGTTGCTGCAACATATAAGCACTTGTTGATGGAAGGGGTCCTTTCCGACTGCTTACGACTTGGTTTAAAGATAAAATAAGTCTACTTGCCGGGTTGAGTTGCAGGGAATCAACTGCATACCGCGATGGCGTCTTCTTGAGTCAGCCAGCCTCATCATCGATTGCAAACTACATGTACCTAGTATCTGACTTTAATCATGGGTCCTTGGCGAGACTTATACGAGTAGTACGAAGCTTGTTTGCTGACTTGGATATATTAGTTTGCGGCCAAACGCAGACCGTATAGCGAAAATTACGTGTTGTATTACTATTCAGAAAATCAAACTGAGTGTGGGCTAGTCCGTGGTAAGTTGAGTTAGTTATCCCACCAGTCCCAGAGCCTGTCAGATTGGATTTTATGAATTGTGTGCATTACTCCAAGCTGGGGGGGATTAATACACAAAACCCAAGTAATAGTTTTATGCCCTCTTCTAGGCAACCGAATTTTTTTTTGCTTTTCCGCGTTTTGTTTACGTTTGGAAGAAAAATCCGAGATGCCTGTTAAACTGAATCCTTCGACTCAAAGGAAGCTCAGACCACACACACACGAACCAGGTCTTTTTTTTTTTTTTTTTTTTTTTTTTTTTTTTGTTGTCGTATCATAATATCACACGCAATCGTACTATAAAAACAAGGGGTTTTCAATAAAACCACCCCTCGGCATGAATAAACCCTCCGGCCATGAGATCGCGGAGCGGCTGTGTGTTCCTAAATACTACTATCTTTCTTGCTTTTCCCCTTGTGGTGGTTCCACTAAATGAGGATGGGGTGGGGGAGCTAAAGAGCGAAAAGACGAGGTTCTTTTGGAACAACGGTTGCTTTCTGTTACGGTCAACCGCAATTCCTATTTACCGATTGAAAGCGGCTTTTAACATCGGGTCTTAAAGCTGATGTCCATGGGCGAGAATCTGAACGTAGGCGAAGTGAAGAAACGACTTTAAGCCTCAAGGAGTAGTTGTTCCTTTGGTTACTTGTTGTCTTTCAAGGCAACAGCGAAAAAAAAAAAATCCCCCTTTCCCCCTATTGTTGAATCCTTCGTGTCCTCTACTCGGAGATAATAGTCGAGTATACTAGCGATACTAGCGAATACTAGTACAGAGTAGTATTCTTAAGGCGAAAGAGGAAATAAAAGACCAAAAAAGCACAGCCCAGCGCCAAGGAATTCACTTGACTGGCCAGAGGAAAGGGTTTGCGAAATCGAGAATCCTTCCCTCATGCTTCCCTTTCCCGCCCCTCCCGGCTTTTCCTCTTTTTTCGATCCTCTTTTTGTCGGCTGCGGAATACTACCACAAATTGGAGCTCTGTTTATCGCTCCTAAACCCGAGGAATATGTCTGCGAGAGAGAGAGTTGCGGAGTATTACCACCTTTGTACTGTATGACTCTTCTAGTATATTGCAGGGGGGGAGGGTGTGTGGAACTCAAAAGCCTCTGTACTGTATATACTAATGCATCTGCTGCATGTATCAACTCTGTACTATATCAGCTGTCAAACCTAAACCCTGGCTGTATCGTCATGTACCTTGGCTTGTTGCTGTGCGTTTTTGCCAAGGCAGCCAAGCAATCAAGGGCAAGCGATCCAACGAGCAGCTAAACGGCGAAAAGAAGAGCAATATTAGTACTAGCAAGGAATGGAAAAAGCATCCGACCAATGACTCGCTGACGTATTAATGCCTAAGTAGGGTAAAACTCGCGCCGGATAAGAAGGAAGCAATGGAGAAAGGAAAAAAAAGGGCAGTAGTAGTAATACGTAGTAATACGGGATTTACTAGTAGGAATCCTCTGAGCATAATACGCACACTACACACGCACATATACACACACACACACATTACATGCGGCTCTGGCTTCTTCTCTTTGGTCGTATATGTCGTATCTTGACCTCTCTTTTTTTCCTTTTGTCTTGTTAGTTTCGTGATTAGTTGCTCTGCTTTTTTTATGCTTTGTAATAGGTATCACCACCGCAGCTATACTTGGCCGTACTAGGAGTAGCCTTTCTTTTTTGATGGCCTGCTCTTTTGGCGACCCTGCGTTGAACAGGCTTGGCGGTTTGGGGTAAGCTCGCTGCATGCAAAACGCGTGCTTTTGTTGTAGCTTTTCGTCAGCGTCCGCCGATCAACCGCTTCTGGACAAAGCTGAGCAGCGGCGGGTTGTCCGATTGTGCAGGATGGTGATGCGGGCCAGCACCGCACACTAGCAGTCGTTGTACAGTATAGATTGCAGACTAGGAGCGAGCGTGATAGATGACGATTGGGCCGCGTTGAGTTTAACAAGGGGTTGGTCCTGCGGCTCCATGCTCTGACTGGTGTCTAATGCCGTAAAATAGTGCTACTTGCTGCCTAGTGTCTGTCTGTCTTGGTGCTTTTCGTCTTTAGTGTCCCCCCTTGGTTCGACTGAGGATTTACAGGATTAGTATCCTCGACCTCGACCTCGACCTCGACTTACATCCGAGAGATTTCCGGCGTTACAAGCCCTGGACTCATCAGCTATCCGCGAGGCAAAATGCCCTGCCGGAGATAGAACATGGACCGTGGGCTGGATCGCCGAAAACTGCATGTGGATCCCCCGGAGCTGAATGGGGGGGGTTCTTTCTTCAGGTCTAGACACGGGCTTTTTATTTCCCATCCAAAGGGGGCGTCTCGTCGTTTTGGCTTCTTGGCAGCACGCGTCCGAGGTAGATCCGGGGGTCGGGTTATTGGCCAATGGGCGGCGAGGCTCGTCTGTATAAGTGATAGGTTATAATTGCTGCGCCTATCACTTTTTGTTGCTGCTGACATATCCTGAGTAAACAGAAAAAAAAAAAAAAAATTGCAAGAAGCGAACTTTTGATTTGCTCGAGTGCGAGGAGCAGCAGATTGGGGAATCGTCATGCTTGCCGGTTTCAGGTTGTTGGTCATTTGATTGTGTATGTACCTGTTTTTTTTTTTTTTGTGCCATCCATGAGTCGATCGAGAAGGGTATGAGCAAGATACCCAGAATGGCGTATACAATTAAAAAGAAAGCAAGCCAAAATCTGACACTGACCGAAACCGACCGTAAAGCTCACTACATACAGTAAAGACCAGCGAAACACCGTATAGGCCGGACAAGGATTGCCCGTTGTCGCTTCTCGTACGAGTGGAACGGATCGGATCCCGGATCAGAAGAGAGCAACTTTCAGCGACAGAGGCACTCCACACTACGCCGAGGACAGAGTTCAGGCTACATCCTTTTTTTTTTTTTTTTTTTTTTTTTTGATGTGCGCTCAATCCTTCTCTATTGCGATGTGGGATATTTCCGACCGGAGTTGCAGTTGCCAAGGATTCTACTGTGGGGAAAAGAGCGTGTGAATGAATGTGCACGTCTATAACAGAACAAGCCTTTAAGTGGTATATCAACACCAACCTTGCCTTCGAGTGAAATAGGGCACTGTTTCGAAGGGGGAGGGGTGTGTCTGCAGCAGAGCGGCATGGCCCCCCTGGTAGTTTCCTATCTCGTCCATTCATTACTGGTAGAAAAAAAAAAAAAAGAGGCCAAGCAATGGCCAAGTTTGATTTCCCATTGTTACGTCCTAGTAGTGTGCGACGCATGTAGTCGGGTAAGCATTCAATCTTGGACGGCCGCAGGATTCACATCGAATCAGGCCGGGCCAGGGGAGGGGGGG
>ANCB02000521.1:0-15525 GCA_000331835.2 Trichoderma hamatum GD12 | reverse complement strand
AAAAACAGATTATTATATTTTTATTTTAATTTTTTATGTGATTTATATGTGATATTAATAATTTAGTATTCCTACCTACGTGGTATTAGGTACCTTAGTAAGTCATAGGTACTTGACTAGGTACCTACTTGAGCTCGGTACTACTAGTAGGTAGTAGTAATTAACCTAAATGTGGGGTCCTTCTATCCATCCCTAATACGAGTGACATTGATATTGCAGCTTCGTTGTACTAGCATTGCTCACGGTCTGGCACGCGTCATAGCTTGCACACAATGCTTGAGGCCATTTTGTCTGTGTTGTTAACCTGATATATGAGGTTTAATAGCGATCGCCTTTCTGAATGTCAACATGGATCAAACGAACGTAGCCAGCTCCAACGCAGCTGCCAACAGAGCGGAAAGGTTTGAAGATGAAAAGCGCCGAATCATTGAGAGCTGCTTCAACAAAAAGGATACAGATGGCTTGCGTAAGGCTTGATCTCCAAAGATTTGTCTAAAGACGATATTTTTTGCTGACTTTGGCTGTAGTGCAAGAAACTTATATTACCCATATCCGCGTTACTGAATTTTCTTCACACTCGTCGATGCCGCCTCCTCCTGAGGCTCGGGGTCATAATGCTGAGAAGCCCAGAGTCATCGTCGTAGCGGTACGAAAATCTGGACGAGTTCGGGTACACAAATCCAAAGAAAATAGCAGTGGATCCTTCTCAATTGGCAAAACATGGAATCTAGACGATCTCTCACACATCGAGTCCTACACAGGGCCCAAGGTCCCCCCAAGTCTACGGGATCGGGCTGGGGAAACTGGCTTCCTCGTCACGCTAGGAAAGCCTTATTTCTGGCAAGCCCAAACCGAAAAAGAGAAGAAATTCTTCATTGCAAGTCTAATTAAGATCTATGGCAAATATACGGGGGGCAGGTTGCCCGAATTATCGGGATTCGACCAGAAGGAATTGGATCAAATTCTGGGGGCTGGCAAACGACCAACGGGTGCCTCGCCTCGGCAACAAACAGTCGACTCAGGAGCTAGCCAGCAAAGCATCACCGCAACTTCGACCGCCTCTAAAGCTGGCCCTGGAGAAATGCCTCGACATCCTAGGCCTTCCCCTCTTTCCCGACCTCCACCGAACGATACCATGTCTCCTACTGGAAGTTTCGACTCTACTGCATCTCGAGAGCGATCAGTCCCCCGGTGGACGACCCAGAACAACAAAAGCCAAGAGTCTATTTCTAACTCTGTTGCAACAAAAAGTGACGATGTGTCGAGCCTTCCTCCACGCTCCCGTAGTGGTATGGCCGGGCCAAGTGGTCTTAGTGGACTGGGTGAACTTCGAAGTGTTCCAGAACCAATTCACGATCCTACGTCTGCAGCAACTCGCCCACCGCAAGAGAGCAAACCACCTCCTGAAAGAAGGCGTCCTCCTATGGATCCTTCAAGGCCGCAGGATAGGGATTTGGTTCCTGCTCCGTTAATGAGCTCAGCAGCTAAAAGAGAGCCAGTGGTACCTCCACCTCGGAGCTCCGATCGCGCTCCCCCCCAAGCAGTTCCATCGGTGTTACAGCCAGGGATGGCTTTTGGTAGAGCTCATGAGGAAGGCCCGCCTCACGTAGCAGACACATCGGACAATGTGGAACAAAAGCCAGGGAATGCTAGTATTAACAGCGACATAAAAAGCTCACCCGCTGCCTCGCTAGTAGATACAAATTCCTCTGACCAACCAAGTGCAAACAATGCTACAACTCCAGAGAAAATAGTAAGCGAACCAGACGAGGAAACTCGGCCTGGTTTAGGCCCTATGATAAAATCAAAAAAATCTATAGGAGAGGCTGCCGAAGAGGAAACGCGACCTGGTTTAGGTCCTATGATAAAAGCCAAAAAATCTAAAGGAGACGTTGCTGGTGCTTTCTGGAAGGCTGCATCTGCTGCGAATGCTTTTCGTCCTCGACCAGGAGGAGCCGGAGAACGTCTCCGACAAATCGCAGCCAAGGCAAATGAAGGCCCTGACGGGATCACAAGTGTCGTCCCTGCGCCACCTAGACCTGTATCTCGCGATAATCTGCCGGCTCTTGAGCTTCCAAAGCCACCAGCTGGCGACTTGCCAATACCAGAAGTTAAAATATTAGCGGCAGAGTCAGGTAACCAAGCAAGTTCACAAGAATTGTCTAAGGAAGCCAATGAGGTTGAGAAAGACGCAACTATCCCGAAAGAAGCCTCTCGTCACCCTGCGGTCGTTGGGCAAGATGCCAGGTATTTCCAGAAGTTGGGTGTTGACCCGAACCTACTTGATGATCGGGGTGAAGAATTCGGCAAATGGTTAGACTTCTTCGGCTGGGTTCCCGGCGATCAAATGCACTGTTTGAGCATGGACGATATAAGCAATGACCTTGAGCGAGAATTAAACACAGTCCAGGCGGGAGGATGGTTAGCACGCTTTCGGGAAGAAGATGAGAGGGTAAATACTATCAAGCGAGGAATTGACCTCGCTATGAGCGAATGTGAAGAGTTAGATAACCTGCTCACGCTATATTCAGTGGAACTATCGGTAAGTTCAATCGATGCCAAATCCTTCAGCTCCGACTAATCCTTTCAAGACCCTATCAGATGATATTGCTTATATCGAAGCCCAAGGCCAAGGCTTACAGGTACAAACGGCCAATCAAAAGTTGTTAAGGAAAGAACTGGAGTCTCTCCTAGAAACATGTGCTATTACCTCCAACGATCTACAGGCACTGCAACAAGCGCCCCTGGACAGTCCTCGTGGCTTGGAAGAAGTCGAGCTCTCGCTTGTAACGCTCTTTAGAGCTATGACTAAAATCGATCCGTCCCTTGGGGTTGATGACACTGCGAAGGCCATGGACTCTGTCCTAGATGCAGACAATGCCTTGGGACTAAACAGTAATTATGGCGAGATGAGGATAGTGCAAGAAAAGAGAGAAATGTATCTGCATGAGAGCAGGTATTTTATGAAACGACTACTGGATTTCATGGCCGTACAATTCGGGGAAGCTTATGTTGAAACGAAGCGAGCGTTGGACGGTGCACTTTCTAAAAAGATTGATCCCGCGCATCACAGTGTTGGACGAGATCTTTTGTGGAAGTATAGCCCTTTGATGCTCTACGCAAGAGACGCAGATCTAGAAAATTGGAGCCATCTTATGCAGATCTACCAAGACAAGAGCTCTCCCCTTTATAAGCATGAATTTCAGCACGTTGTTACGCTATGGCGAAAAAATGCAAGGAAACTTACGGGAGAAGAAACAGAGTTTATCTTCTCGTCCCAGGTTGAGAAGCAACAGGAAGGCGTGGCTACAGCAGCTCGAAAATTGACAGTTAAGCGTAGCCAAACATTGGCTAAAGCGTTGCGCTCCCCTTTGGCGGATGGTGGCAGTACCAAAGTGCATGCTGACAGGAATGGCGCTGATACTAGAAGCTTACCTTACGAAATCTTCTCTGGCGTTCTGGATGATCTTTTACCTCTGGTTGAAATGGAGCAAAATTTCATTATTGATTTCTTCCATGCGACGACGCTGGAGCAGGCAGATTTCCCTGAAGCAGTCGCGGCATGTCCTCCTCAAGATCGCCGCGGAGGCGATTTAAGGCGTCACAGGCTCATGGAGCCCGACCGAGAACTTGCCCGTCGCGTTACGCGATCCATGGAGACCATTTTTGCGTTTCTTGAGGCAGAGTTGCGAAGGCTTATGGAATGGGCTATTGCTCAAGATCCATTGTAAGTACGAGTATCACTTACATGTCGTACATGACTAACTAGGGCACAGGCAAGGAGTTGGGGTGCTTGCTACACTCGAGAGGAAATTATCTGAAATGGGACAATCTAATCAAGATTTTCTCAATGCTCTTCTCCAGAAGCTACATGTCTCATTGGAGGGACAGTTCAGAAAATTTGTTGACGAACAGATCCGTGCTATCGAGGATACCAAGGTCAAAATCAAGAAGCGCAAGGGCGTCATTTCTTTCATTCGGATCTTCCCCGCATTCATGACTGCCGTAGAGAACATGATCGCTGGAGTAGATCATAATCAAATATTGCGGCGGACAATTGATCGGGAGTATGATCGCATCTTGAAGACAATGTTCGAATCATTAATGGTCATTGCACGCGAGCACCCCGCAGTCGGAGTTGCAGGCGGAACGGCTGATCCGGAAGACAAAGAAGCTCTAAACTTCCACATTTTATTGATTGAAAACATGAATCACTTCCTTGAAGAGACTGACACTCGCGGCCTGGATGTCCTGGAGGGCTGGAAGACACAAGCAAACACGGAATATCATGAGCACATGGCACTATATCTGAACACTGTGATGCGGCGGCCTCTGGGGAGACTTTTGGAACAAATTGAAAATATTGAAGCGCAGCTACAAACTGGCAAGTCGGCAATGGCGATTGCTCGACAACCTTCAAACAATAAAGCAGCGTTTAACAAGGTTCTGGGCTCCTATGATTCAAAGGAGGTGCGAAAGGGAATTGAAACACTACGGAAACGTGTAGAAAAACATTTCGGCGATGCAGACGACCCAACTCTCAGCCGTGGGCTAGTTATCAGGGTCTTGAAAGAATGCGAGGAGTTCTACGTTGGTGTTGAGAGTAGGATAGGTAGGATTATAACCGATGTCTACAGTGGCGAGGTAATCTTTGAATGGCCAAGGGCCGACGTCAAGGCTGCCTTCCGGTAATTAAATAAATATACTATGTAATTATGCATATGGCCTAGCCACCTTGATATGGGTGTATGTAAATTGCTGGTGAAGACATCAAGCACCTAGTAGTAGCCTGCGGTTTCGCTTTATAACCAAATTCAAGCCTTTTTCAAGCTTCTCGGTCTCTCTCTTCGCTGCTATCAAAGCTGCTTCCGCATCCTCAACGCTCATTAGCGGCATGTTTCCAATTGAACTTGCAGCCGCGCCTTTACTGATCTCATCCAGAGACATTCCTGGTGCAGCAAAATCTTGTATAGCCCGAGCACTTTCTGGTGTGCTGTAAATTCCTACTCCGGCAGCAGCATCTGGGCCGTAAAAATACGGTGCCAGAGAATTGAGGCTCGCCGAATCTCGAGTCGAAGATGCGCCCTTTGGAAACCCCATGCTAGTAGCACCGAGGCTTAGTCTAGGCAGCACATACTGATTGATGTAACTCAGGGCATCTTCTCGCTGGAGCTTGCCGATAGGATCTTGTGATTGCGGCTGAACAGTAGAAGGGAAAATATTCGGCCGCCCATTCGGGACTGCTCGACCCTTGATGAGTGAAAATGCACCGCTGCTCGGCTGGTGCCTTGGTGCCACAAACGCTGCGGGATTCTCAGCCGTCGCAGCAATGGCTGTTTGGAGTGCTAGGAAGGTATCCTCCTCTTCTGGGGTTAGCCCACGGATGCAGTCTCCGTGAGGAGTGATCAGCATGCGACTGCCGTCTGTATGAAATTGTTTACGCACTGGCCTCCCGGCACGTAGTGCAGCAAGATCAGCATCTTGCATCTCGCCGCATCTGCAGGAACACTCTTTGCAATCCTCCTTTTTACCCAGGGGATTTGAGGTATTGTTTTCTGGCCTAGATGAATTGCTCGAAACAGGCTTCAATAATTGCAATTTATCTATAGCAGCAGTCCAGAGTGATTCTTTAATATCAGCAAAGACAGATGCGGGGCTGGATTGTGGTCTTTCTAGAGCTTTATCGGCTGATTCAGATGTCCCAGGCAATGATGATGTCGGTAGCACAGAGGGTGTTTCTTGTACCTCTTTCTCCGAGCTCCCAAAGTTTGAAGTACCACCGTGACTATATCTCGTGCCCTCCGTTTTCGAGTCTCCTTTATGATTATCATCCGTTATTTGCTTTCCGTTGCCCTTGGACTGTGTTACTGTCTCTTCTCTGGGCGGCTCAATAGGGGTCACTGCTGAAGATGAAGCATTGTTCTCTTTGGGAGGTTTTTCCTTCTTCTGTTTTTTCTTCCTCCCAATCACAGGGGCATGTTCTGTTGCTTCTGTCTTGGGCGTTTCAGCCAAGATCTTTGTTTCCTGCTTCAGCACATCTTTACGCTGCTTGCGCTGTTGACTTTTGGTAGTACCTCGCACTGGAGCAGTGCCAATTTTGCTGAGGGGAGGGGATCCAGCCCGGGAGATAGAAACTGAAACTGAAGTAATAGAGGCGGTGTCACTAATCATTTCGCTGGCTGGAGTACCAGGTCGGTGAGAGTTTCCTGGCTTCCCCGTCGCAAATACCACGCTAGAGATGGGGGCCGGTGACGGTGACGGTGAAGCTGAGCGATTTTCAGTCTTTATTGATGAAGGAACTACTCTCAACGTTTTCGGCATGCCTCGTGATGCTGTGACCGTGACGCTGCCGGCTGCAGAAGGCGTAGGTAAAGGCGGAAATCTGGAAACTTCTGCCAATTCATCCGACTTCTCGGTCTCTTCTCTTGGTTGGGAGGAAGTCGGTCCAGAGTTCTGGGTAGTATGTGCTAAGGATTTGATCTGGCTGCCTTTTATAGGTTGAAATTCTTCTGTGTAAACACCATCTCTCTGATCTTCTTGTGGGCCATCCGAATTGTTTTCATTGTGTTTCTTTGCTCCTGGTGTGGTCTTCACCATAGCCGACTTAGAGGAAATTGAGCTGCCATTAGGGCCTAAAGCTTCGTTTACTTTTGGCGCACCTAAAGCAGGGAAATCCTTGTCTTCAAGTATAGGCCCTTTGGTTGGTGCAGGCCAAGAACCCAGCATGGCAGCAGGAAGAGGATCTTTTGCAGTGTTGGCTTTGGTGCGTAGATCTACATCTTGGTTAAGTACATTCAGTTTTGAGGCCATCTTCTTGGATAGAACTGGATCATTAACAGAAACAAGTGGTGGAACGTAAGGCATAGCCAACGGCACTTGCGAACTCTGTGGCTGGCCATGGATCTGTATATTATTGGGAATAGGCACATCAGATATACTTAAATAGGACGTCTCATGAAGGCGGTGCTCAGCGTTGGCTAAAGCCGGTAGTGAATCATCTGAGACAAGTGCGTCCACTGACAACTTTGCTTCGTCTGATAATTGAAGTTCATGGTCTAAATAACACACATTAGCAATGTGGAATACAATGAAGTTTGAACACAATGTAGTGGAGGGAGAGTGGGATAACAGGCTACGGATTGGGGCTCTTCATAATACAAAGACAAAAAGTGTCATCCTACGACCTCCATCATCGTCTTCCACGGGGAATAACGAGGGGAAGGTAGATAAAGTTTGAAAATTTGACAGTATGATGCTATATTGCGGCCAAGGGAGACGCCGATGGTGCTGACCTCGTGCAATCCGTTAACATACATGGTGGGTTTGTGTAGGAAGACGATGATGGTTTGTCTTGCTGGACATTCAGCTTGCGCCAGTCCATATGAACAAAAAAAAAAAAAACCTCAGCCCGTTAAAAAAAATCAAATAGAAGAAGAAAAAAATGAAAATGAAAACGGGAGTTAACCATCGCCAACTTTAAATGCGCCTTGACCGGAGAGAGAAGTATGCTCCTCTAGCCATTATCGTAATTATACCCGCTGGAACCAATGCATGCAACGCAAATCCTTAGACATTATCTCCAGCTTCAAATGCAAGTGCTCTTGAACGCCTCCCTAGTACAGCATAAAATTGTGCAGTGAAATCAAAATATCATGTAACGCCCTTTGGTATGCTACCACCGGGCATAACTGGAATTATACATCATATTCGGGACATACCCACCTTGGCTCTGACCGCTGAAAACTCCTTGATTGACTCCGGTGTTGCTTTGCGATTGGTGCTGCATCCTTGCTTGCAGTATACTCGGGTCCGCAAGATCCACTAGACCACTCCCCCCAGAGGAGGAAGTGTTAGCATGTCTATGCTTCTTCCCCTTCTTCTTCTGCTTCGAGCCAAAGTCTTGGAATGCTCCGGGGTGATTACCGTAGAGCGATGCCAAAAGGCCAGAAGTAGGAGCAGGGGTAGAGGTTGAGGGTGGTGGATACTGATTAGAAAAAGAAGAAATCATGTACTCACGCTTTCCACCATCATGAGGCTGGTTACCGCCGCCTCGACTCCTACCAATTAAACTCTGTAGTAAATCGCCAGACGAATCTTTCGTCGCAGTCCCAAATGCTGAACCACCAAAGCCTTGGCCAAAAATATTCGGTGGCGTATTGGTGGACTTCAGTCCAGGTGGGGGTGCAGGCATAGAGCTCCCGAAAAAGTGACTGTTGCTCGAAGATTGTAATGAGGCAGGTATCATTGATGACTGCTGGCCCATTACTCTTGGATTCGCGGTGAATTTGAGATTGGTTGCTGCTGGCGGGCTATCAGCCATAAAGCTAAATCGAGATGATTGACGGTTATGACCTTGATTTTGGAAAGCAGTCTGGCCAGACAGACCAGAAGGGACTTGTTCGCCGAATCCTGACTGAGGCCGGAGTGACATCAGCTGCTGAGGGGTGATCCCTCGCCCCATTTGGTTTGTGCCTGGGTTGAAATTCGAACCACTGAGAGCAGGGCCGAATAGAGTATCGGCATTGCTTCTTTGGATTGGGGGGAATGTGTTGATGTGTCGGTGTTCAAACGCTTGCCCATCGCCAACCATATCTCGCTCTTCTGGTTCGCCACCAAGAGCAAGGCTGCCACCAGTCTCTGCTTCGCTCTCTGAATGGCCTTGGCCCTCTGCAGCATTCTTCTGGTCGCCACTGATTCGGGCGTCGTCGTCCTCACGCATTGCTTTTCGCTTCTCGCCACCTCGGATGTCGAACAACGGAGGCTCTAGTTCGTTGGCCTGTGGGGTAACAAAGCTTGAAAATGAGCAGCTCTGTAGCGCACGCAGAATGGTCACCAGTGAGCTCTTTGGTAGTTGTTCCTGCGGTTCTTCAGTAAGGTCTTTATTTGACGCTTTATCATCTTCTAGCGGCTGAGGTGAAGGGGAGGAGGTTTCGGTATCTTCCACAGCTTCTCGGGCAACCTCTGTTGTGGTGGGTAAGGAGGCTGAAACAGCAGGACTAGATGGAGCGCCGCTGGTTGCATGGCTACCTCTACGGCTTCGCTGGGGATTTCGCGCCCAGTTGGCCGACGAAGGCAGGGCAGATCCATCCAGTCCATAATCTGAGCCATCTTTGCTCGAAGACCGTGCCATGGATTGTGACACGGGTGTTAAGGTTGGTTGCGAGACCTGTTGCCGAGGGGTCGTACGGAAGGAGCCATTGTTTCCGCTAGGTAGCGGCCTTTGTGTGTGGATGCCATTCATGGACGATAAATCTTGACGCGTGTAGCTATCTTCTTCATCACCTTGCTCGTGTAGAAACATACAGCCTGGGTTGTTGCATTTTTCGTTCTTGAGCCATGCTGAACAGTATTTCGTCGTTCCATACTGGGCTTTCAATATCCTATCACCATTTTGTGACCCATGGACTGCTTGAATACATCGAGTTGCTTCTTCGGGCTTTTCAAAAGTGACATAGATGCCCAACGAGTGATGTTGACCATCTGAACTCTTTCGATTACTGATTGAGATTTTTTGAATAACTCCGTATTGACCAAAAAATTCAGGCTTTCTGAGGGTCTTGAGAAGTTCGTCTTCCCGAACAGTTGGTGCTAGACCTGTAATATAAACGAGATTCTTCTGCACGACACGTACTCCAATAAGGTTCTTGCGATTCTCTTTCTCGGCCTCGCGCTTTTGAGCCTCCTTTTGGCGTTGTTCTTGAACTCGCTTTCTTTGATTCTTTTGTATGTTGGCACGGAACTCGGCAACTCTACATTTCGTTAGCATGGGTTATAGGGGGAAGGAAAAACTATCATGGATGTGCAGCGTACTCTTCTGTCGTCACGACTTTCCATTGTATAGTTTTTTCATCGTAAGGTCGTCGACACGCGGGACATAGGCCGTTCATATTATTCTTGATGTTGTTGAAGCAAAACTGACAGACCTATATGCAAAATGAGCACAGTTCTTGCCATAGTTTCATTAAGTTTATTATTACCTGGTAGCCACATGGGCAAGGACGAAAGTTTCGATCTGACAAATCAAATTCTTCGATGCAAAGAGGACTATGGAAACTTGTTAGAGGTTTCCAACTCAGGGAAATCGGGGCTCCTATTAAGCGGAGCGCCGGAGACGACATACCAGACATCTTCTTCTTCTTCTATGAAAGAATCTTGGGGTGCCATGTTTGCGGTGAGGGTTGGCGTTCAGCCTCTAAAATAAACAATAGTGATTATGTTGCCAAATGGTAGATAGCTGAGGATGTTTGTTCAGAAGATGGTGTGGGACAGGCCAACCGCCTGGTACAAAGATCGAACGGGCCCATATTTCACGTGATATCAGTGCCTCTAAATCTTCGGTTCTTTCGCGCCCCGCCATGAATACTTGCGGCAAATCATCGGAGATTCAATCCGCATCCCCGGAGACATGAGCTAATTGCCTTGTTAACTTCCTCCACCAGTTCGTGAGAAGTCCCTTGGCCAGTACGCTCATCAGGTCATTGATTCAATATGGCAACTAAACTTTCATGGAGAGCGGCTCCGGGCTCGATTCTGGAGCCGACAAAGGCCATGGCACGGGCTCGCGCTACACAGGTCGCTCGTGCACTATCGACCTCTTCTCTCCAAATGGTCGCAATGCCACAACAGGCTCCCAATATGAGAAAAGCTCCCAGAGATGCAATTGGAACTCTTAAGGCGCCAGTTGTCAACCCAACAGCCAAATACCAAAGCAAGGCAGACAATCTCCATCGATACGGCACCTGGTTAATGGGATGCCTCCCAAAATACGTCCAGCAGTTTTCCGTGTGGAAAGACGAGCTCACCATCTACATCTCTCCAGCTGGCGTTATCCCCGTGTTTTCCTTCCTAAAGTGTTCGTATACCACTACCTGCATACAATAACCTAGAGTAACCTTGTGTCTAGACAATACTGCTGCAGAATTTACCCAGGTTAGCAGCGTCACCGGGTGCGACTACCCCACTCGCAGCAAGCGTTTCGAGGTAGTCTACAACTTGCTCTCCGTTCGATACAACTCTCGCATCCGGGTGAAAACTTACGCCGACGAATCATCGCCTGTTCCGAGTATTACAAGCTTATTTGGAGGCGCCAATTGGTACGAGCGTGAAGTATACGATCTATATGGCGTCTTCTTTACAGGCCACCCTGATCTACGGCGCATCATGACCGATTATGGATTTGAAGGCCATCCTTTACGGAAAGACTTCCCGCTCACGGGATACACGGAAATTCGCTATGATGAGGAAAAGAAGCGAATTGTCACCGAACCGTTGGAGCTTACTCAGGCATTCCGAAACTTCGAGGGCGGATCCAGCGCTTGGGAACAAGTCGGCCAAGGCGAAGACGTCAAGCCTGAGTCTTTCAAACTGCCTGTACCCAAACCAGAGGAGAAGAAGCAATAGATACCTTGCCCCGAGTGTAACTAAAGCAGGCACTGTATCATTATTAGATGTTAAAAACACAATTCCTTGTTTCTTGTTCAATTCATGATCTGGTCCCCTGATATGCGATTGTTCAAGTCTCAATTTAATATGTGAAGACTATGCTACTCTAAGGCTGCTCGAAGCATTTGGAATGCCACTGCGATGACAAAATGCTCCAGAAATCTGTCACCATACTCCTATATAGGAGATGCAAGGCTATGAAGTCATTCTCTTTCCACACCTAGCTATCTATAGAGATTTCGACATTGGTAAGATAAAACATTCGAGAATGTGACAAGGCTGTTCTGCAATTGTTAGCCGCTCAACCCAAAGATTCCATACCCATAGATGAATATGAAGATCAGCCTCAATGCATTTGATAGTAACAACTTAAGGTCATTTAACATATATACCCACCAAATACGGCCACGATATTGCATCTCGGCTTCGTGTACCCTTCCCATGAGCTCCCTGCACAGGAGTAGCAGGACGCATACCAGGCTCCAAAAACGCCACTGTATACTAGAATTCCGCCAAAAAAATCAAGAAAACATAAGATTTACACGCCATCTTGGCCACTGAACATACTCGTTGCGTTAATATAGAGATAATATTTCGTGAGATTGAACACATAGCCAATCTTTCTGAAGGGCATCACCATATGCCATCTTGGCCGCTATGGCGATCTGACGCATCATTATGATTATGATAGTAGTCTTTCACTTCTTGGCTGTAACCGCCTGCATCGTCATCACCATAACTCTCATGGTGGTTACTCGTGTGATCATCTTCATATATCTGAGCATCATCCACATACTCCACCGGTCTGTCGGAGTTGGAATCTGCGTATTGTACGGCCATCTGACTATTTTAGTATGCTTCTTCTTCATGGCAAAGGGGTGACCTACGCGATGATAATCAAAATCATATTGATCAAGATTCTGGTGCTCATCTTGCTCATCTTGTGCATCACGCTGAGCTAGGTATTCTTGCTCCTCACGTTTACGGCGTGCCTCCTCTTCTAGTCGCTTTTGTTGAGGTGAGATCGGGACATTCATTTGGGGGTGCATAGCTTGAACAATTGCCAAATAACTGTACATGAAGTTACTCAGTAACACCTGGCTGTGGAGGGATCGGCGAGGGTTAGCTAATTTGATATGCGCCATGCGATAGATGGCGCGCTCTTCCAAAAGGGGGAAGCGACTCCAGTTATAGTCAATATCTGGTTGCAAAGGCTTGTAAGGTACTATGTCCTCGGGGACATGCAACAATTGCTGGTGCTTCTTGTTCTTTTCCTTCTCTTCTCGCTTCTTGCCTCCGCCAAAAATGGATGAGAATAAGCTTCCATCTTTTTCTTTCTTTGAATCGCTCTTTCGATTGCTTTCTTTCTTTTTCTCGTCTGAAACTTTATTGTCGATATTTTCTCGGTCAAGAACCAGGCTTTCACGGCCCTTGGTCGCGTTCTTCTCAATAGAAGTTTGAATCACATCCAATCGCACGTTATCCTGAGCCTTTTCAGATAAGGATTTATGTCTGGATTTCCTGCTTTCTTCCTTCTTTTTATCTCTATCATCCGCTACGCCCTTGAACCACTTCCAAGCGCCACCAGATCTAGTGGAATTATGAGAGTCCTCGTCTTTGTCTTTTCTGGACTTTTTATCCGATTTTTTGTCGTCTTTCGTGTGCACGGGGGTAGCACTTGGTGTATCAGCACGGCCAGCGTTGCCATTTGAGATACTTGATGGGACTGAGGAGTTCGCACCAGTACTGCTTGTCTGTATTATGGTAGGAATGGAAGACTTCACAGAACTGGGTGAATTGTTATTGCCCACAGATCCAGTATTGCCGAGCGGAGTGTTGTAACCCAAACTGTCTTGTGGATTTTCTCCCACAGTCTCTGATGTAGATTCCAGCCCGGATTCTGATGACACTGCAACAGACTGGGAAGAAGATCGTTGTGGGAATTTCTCTAGATGTCGGTTATCTTGAGAGGCGCCTGGTCTATCTTTGGCTGGAGTTCCATTGGCAGATGAGTTGGACTGGGCTGAAGATCCTCGGGTGGAGAATTGGGATTGGCGTGTAGATGTTGACGAAGCGTCGATATCTGCTGATGTCATACCCTGTTCTTCCGAAAATCTATCCTGTCTTCGATCTGACCGAGTAGGTCTTGAAAAGTTCTCATGTGAAGACTCTGACTGCACTCTAACTAACGGATACTCCCGAGGAATATCTTCAGCCGATGTAGCAGTGGTTTCTGAAGTCTCGCCGCTTTGCTGACGTTGTGCCATTCGCTTGGAAAATGATCCTTTGTCTCCAAATCGTAAACTGCCCCCTTTTCGATATGTCGTGCGAGTTGATCTCCGCAATCCGCTACTGGGTGCAACGGGAAGTATAGGCATATCATCCATCCCAGTTTCTAAGCTACCTGAATAGCTATGGGACTCTTGAGCAAGTCTTTGAACTGCCTTGGAAGGGTCTTTTACTAGCTCGTCTAGACTCAGTTCCCGATCATGCTGTTTATCCTTGAAATCATGCTTCTCTGACCTCTCCGTGCCATCTGCGAATCCCTCAAGAGTTCGATCTTCCGGGTTGTCAAGTTGACGTGAAAGCATAGACTTCTTTCTCCTTAATGAAGATGAGCCCACAGAATCCGAACCACCGCCATGTTTTTCATCTGAGACAGAAAGAAAGGAATCTCCTGATCTCCTGCGTATTGATTGAAGGCGGCTTGCCAAGAATGTCTTGAACTCGGTAGGCGCCAGCTCTGGATGTACTCTAGCCGGCACCCAAAGTAATCTCGATGGATCGTTCTCGTCGTCGTCTCCTCGCGGTGCCGCAGCTGGCATGGTTGCTAAAGACATTGGAGGCATATCTGGATCAATGCTGTTGCCCACGTCCATAGATAAACGCCTCAGGGCTTGTAAATTACTCAGCTCCTGAGCGATGTCATTTGGATTATCTATATTGGTCAGAGGAAATTCTCGGAGTGATATGGTAGGTGACGTTAGGGGCATTGTATCTTGGTCCCGTTGGTCGCTCCATTGACTATTTCCTCTAACGGGACTTTTCTGGGGAGATTTCGCGATTCCATTGTCGTTATAAGATTTTGACTGTGGTTGCAGATCTGATATTGGCTGGAGAGAAAGATTCGACGGCTTATTTAAATGCGACGGCTTGTCATTGTGTTGATGTTGCGACTGTGCTGCTTGTTCTTGGTATGCCAAATCAGCCACAAAACTGAGCGGACGACTCGTGTCGGAACCAGCGTCTTCATCTTCGTCATACAAGTTGCCAATCGTCTCCGTTACATGGTGGCTGGGGTCTGAAATTGAGAGTTGGCTAGAATGGCCACGCCGTGTGGAAAGAGTGCCGGCAATTTCGCCATGAAGTCGAGATGATGTCTATCCCCCGATTTCATTAGCGACGTTCGCAAAGTCGGAATCGCTCTTATTCTAATTATGCTTGGATTAATTTTGGCCATGGCCATGGCATACCGACGTGTTCCATTCTACATATGAACTCCGCTTCGGTAGCGTTCACGGCGCCGAGCAATCACTTCCACCGGAGAGAACATACCATCATCAAGAATGGCGCGAAGGCCGTAAAGAGGCGGGAGCCCCGGACAAAGGCCGGTCCTAACTATGGTCTCTAACTTCAGACACGCAACCCTTCACTACTTGATTTTGGGTTAAGCATTCAATGAGATGCGTGAGTGGTAAGTTGAGGGACCATCTAGCAACAGATGGTGGGCTAAATAAACACCTCCTGAGCGGGTTGTCGTCACGACGTCTATCGCCACATGAGGACGCCGTAAATAGTGAATTTCCAAGGTGGTAATGCGACAGGTATAACTCGAGAGCAAGGAAAGAGGGCGTTAATCATTAGGCATGAGCGCGAATATCCTGAGACAACGCTTCTTTAGATAGCTAGGACATAAAACATAGTCAATGCGAAGCACATGACAGCATAACATCCCTGGTACCTCCTAAGTAGTCCATACGCTATAGCTACCTAAGTACCAAGCCAGCGTTTTCGCTACCAGCATGAATATATCATATAAACTGGGCTTCCTAAACCCATATTTAAAAATACTAATAATAGACA
>ANCB02000520.1:0-15848 GCA_000331835.2 Trichoderma hamatum GD12 | reverse complement strand
ACCTTGTTTAAATATTTACAAATTAATACTTTCAATTTATAAACTCCTAAGCAATACAACTCAATTATAATATTAGTAGCCCTGGAAAACTATTTAAATCTACTTTAAAATAGTAATGTGGCTCAAATTAAAAGATCATTGCCTATTTTAAGCAATTTTCTTGTTATGTAGCAGTGCGGCTGAAGCTGAAAATATATAGTTAGCTAGATAGGGTCTCTTAGGGTAGTACTGCAGCGAAAGCCGAGCTATTGCCTAAATAGTGTCTTTTAGTGTAGTAGCGCATAAAGGTCAACTAATGGATGCTATGAATAGAGAGAGAGGAAACAGTTGGGAGGAAGTCATAATTCGATATCGTGTTTCTACCTAATTACAAAGATATGAATTATTTTGCCAAATATAGGAATAACGAGGGGTGGTGGGTTATTATATTAAAGTATTTTATACAAGCTACTGCCACAGCATTCTTCTGTTTGCATACCCTAAATTACCACAACGATAATAAGACCAGCAAAACACTAGTGAGGCTTGGGAGAGCCATCACCCGGTATCCACTGTTGTTGACTGGTACAGTAGGGGCGACTGGGCCTCTAGTTGTGGTCGCTGGGGATGTTCCTCCAGTAGGCAAGGTAGTATTAAAGTTCAAAGAAGAGCCATCCGCAGTTGTAGCGGCGACCGGAATACTTCTAGTGGTACTGCATCATATTAGTTATAAGGCCTCTCCATAAACGATATAGAATGTTGAAAGAATGAATAACTAACATTGTAGCCCCATTTGAGACTGTGTAAGTTAGTGTGCAAGGACAATCAGTGATAGTGAGGGTTGTAGCCTATAAAGAGGTCAATAATTGCTTATCAACTGGTGCCCAATAGCGGGTAATATTGAATTACGACTTGCCTCTGTGACTATATAGGTGCTGGATCCAGCCGTGAAAACCGTGCTACCTGGGCAGTATGTTGTGTAGCTCGTAACAACTTCCGTTACGGTGGTTGCAGGTTCAGACGTAGATACTGCGATAGACGTCGCCGCAGTCGTTGCTGTACTCGAAACTGACGAAGCAACTGCAGAAGAGCTGCTTGAGGGACTACATGTTCCACCTGAACCACCCTTCTTCAATAAAGTAAGCTTATCACCCTCTGTACCGTCAGAGCCATGGATATAGCTCCACGAGAGAGTTGTAGCATTATGAATGGTTAATCCGCCAAATCCATAGTTGGTTTGGTCAAGGTAAGTGGTGATATCCAATAACGGGTCCGAGCCAAGAGTGCTGTGACTCTCAATATTTCCCGCAGCTCCGTTGATAATATGAGCCATAGAAACACCAGGGTTTGTCCAGTAGGTGTTGTTGTTTTTAATAGAGGCTTTATCGATAGTACCATTGCTTCCAAGGGGAAGCAGGCGCTCATACCAGTGGATGTGCCTATATATACTAGGTAAGTACACGTCGCCAAGATTTATCTAGATTCACACTATTAACCTACCCAGAAAGGTAAAGATCAACGCCGTTTTCAAGCATCAAGTCTTCAAAAGCTGCACGGATAGTTTTCTGATAAGATGAGACTTGAGAGCTATAGAATGGACGATGGCTCATTGCAATGACCCACGGTGTTTTGCAGCGGTCTACACTTTCCAAGTCTTTCTTCAGCCATTGGTATTGAGCATAGGCTGTTTTATCATTGTAGCTTCCATCAACGCTGCCAAAAGGACCACTGTCGGTAACATAGGTCTGGTTGGCAAAAGGATGCGCTTCATTTCCTTTCACATCTTTGGCGAATGGCCATTCGGGGCTATTGGGGTAGTCGGTTTCTCCGTCAAGGGAAACAAAGTGAGCCAAGCCATAGTCAAAAGAGTACCAGAAGTTTCCAACTCCTCCTGTCTCATTTCCAGGCATGCGGAATCTGTTTTGAAAAGCGGTGAAATTTCTAATGATTGTCAGTTATAGCATGCAAAGCCTAGCAGGTCTCCTGCTTCGTCCTTTATGCAACATACCTCTGTGAGGGAGGGCAGCTATAATAAGTAAGCGAAGATTTTGCAGCAGTCGCATTAGCCTTGTCTCCGTTCAAATAAGCTGTCAAGACATTTCCAGGGCCATCGAATTCCGCGCAGCTGGCCTCGTGGTTTCCTGGAAGCACCATATAAGGTGTTTTAAGGGTGAGAGAGTTCATCCATTGTTGCCACAGATCCCAGTTTGACTCATATAACACGCTCATGTCACCGCCATTCGGACCACCTTGGTTGGGAATTTCGCCCTTTGGAAGAGGAGTATCATATTCTTTTGGGACAGTGCCACCGGGTAGCTGTGTGGATGTGCCATTATAGCACACTGGCCAGTCACTTTGGCATGGGAGCAGACCTGAATACCAATCATCCGCGTAGCTGATGTCACCTCCATGCCAAATAAATGCAGTGCCGCTGTTGACAGCTTCGTTGAGATACTTGTACGTTCCAGCCGCATTAGTATAGCCCATGTCATTGACCACTGCAATAGTAAACGCCGAAGAATCCCCTGCCTCATTTGCAGTCTTAAATGAGAGAACGTCAGATGCAGTGGTGCCGTTGGCTGCTGGGATCTGGTAATAGTAGGTTGTTCCGGATTTCAAGTTGGTAATCTGCACATCGTGAAAGAATTCACTGCACTGAGTCGTAACAGCAGTCGAGCAAGAAGGTGTACGGCCATACCTATTCAAGTATATTAGATGCTGTGAATAAAATATCATGAGAGGTATCAATACGTCACAGATTTGCCAGTAGCGGTATTACTGAGCTTTGATGCGATAGATCCCCAGACGACAGAGGGAGACTCTCCCAGGCCATAAGGCGTCTGGTAATGGATGTTAATGCCGCCCGGTATATATGAGACCGAAATGACATTGACATTATTGGTCGGGTTTGAAGATGCAGGCTTCACGGCGGGCGGTTCTACCAGTCGTACAAATCCCTTGCCGTTGCCTTTGACAGTCGGGTCGATCCAGTCGCCAACAGGGACCTTTGGGCCTGTGTATGGGTAAAGCTCGTCCACGGTTGGCGCAGCCTCAGCCGTTACTGCGAGAAGCGCTCCCAGAAGAGCGGAAGTAGAGGCGGACTTCATACTGAACGATCAACCTATCTTTTATCCAACGCAGCGGCCGACGGAAACAACCAAACAGCAGCTCACAGGTTCCAGCAAGCAGCAAGCAACATGGTCGAGAAACTGGGGTATTTAATACAAAATGGCTGGCCCGCTCAGGCATCAACACGGCTATGGATATCTATTCCATTTTTCACCTGCCACTTGGAGGCTTATCATGGTTACAATCGTGCAGGCATATTTCGGATCCGATCCGATCCTCAGAAACATTTTTCATGTGCCCGATATGGACAAATCTTGTCCAATCTAATAGAGTGACAGATTGCACGTGCAGAGACAAGACTGCTATACGATGGACCCTGCGAGAGGAGACCAATGGATGTGGAGCAGCGGCTATAAATTGGCCCTTGCATAGTCAGGGTCTTTTTGTAAATGAGCCGGAAATTCGGCATGAAGGAATTCTGGGCGAAGCGTGTCCGAGTATTATTGCGCATAGATTCTATCAGCCAGTATCTCAGATAAGCTCGCTGGAACTTTTTGCATTCTAGGATTTGTGTGGCTCTAAAGCACCAGTCATTTGTACATCATGCTAGGCGGAGATCTGAATGCAGACTTGGCGACACGATGAGAAACGACCCACACGATTGTTTTCTTGACATTGAATCAAAAGTTCTTTTCGAACAGCATCTAGATTTACAGACTCTCTCTAAGAGGAAAAGCTGTGCGACATCTTGCCGCGCCAGAAATTTGATACGCATCTAATCTGTATCGCCCTCCGCAACCATTATGGCACATCCCACGCGAAAAGAAATCTTGGCGCAGAGTGTCGGTCCACAAAAAGGTTTAGAATGCAATCGCTGCCAAGCACAAGTATGAAGTACTAAGTACTCCACGTTGATAGCTATTCCATGGCGTACATTTATACAATGCCGTATCTTGCGATAATCCCATGCGATGTGTTTATCCATTAGCCAGCCTCGGAATAATGCTAGATTCAACGCAATGGGGAGACAATTTAACTGGCGAAAACATGGCAAAAAGCTGAGTTTTGATTCGTCTTCTGTCCGATGAAAGATTAAGCACTTGCAAAATTCTCCGGCTCGGTGACCATAAAGGGTGCTAGGTACTACGTTACGGAGTATGTACATGTAGTTTACTGCTGTTTGTACCTGCTCGTGGCAGAGAGGATTTCTTGAGCCTAACGGCTGATGTTTGCGCAAAGTACTCATTTACTAGCAATGGTAGTTCTCCGTATTCCACATTAGTAGCATAACTAGCTTGGAAATATCACATTCAACTGCTCAATCGCGAAGCACTGCCCCAGTCCATTCCTCACGAGTGTCCCACATGGTGAGGCAGTTCAACGCATAACATTTACAAATTGCCATTCTCATTTCCTGAAAGGACTCTGTAAACAGCAATCATGTCGTCATCTTGGAACCCAGATTCCATTGCCTGTCGATATAGAGAGTTGCACACTTCCATCAGAGGAGTTTTTGCCTCCGCAGCCTTTGCTGCATCTTGGATAAGCTCAGTGAGGTTGAAGCAATCCTTCACAGCCGCCTGGGCAGACCAATCTTGCCTGGCCATTTTGGCCAGCTTTATCTTGGAATAGGCGGAAGCCATGGGGCCCGCATCCAGCACACTGCTAAACGCTTGGAGATCAAGGCCCTGCGCCCGGGCCAGATTCATTGACTCTGCAAGGCCAGCCGTAACGGTGATGAGAAAGATGTTGACCGCATACTTTGTCTTCAAGCCCGCGCCGATAGGTCCACAATAGATAGCTGCGCTGGTTATCGGCTCCACGAAAGGCCGGACGCGCTCACACTCGATCTGGTCGCCCGCCATCATTCCCACCAAGGTACCTTGTTCGGCCGGAACTTTGCTTCCGCTGACAGGCATCTCGATAAATTTCCCTCCTGCTTCACGGATCTCTTCTGCTAGGCTGTGGCTAAACTCCACAGACACTGAGCTGGTGTTGACGAGTGTTTTCCCCCTAAGCGCCTTCTTGAAGTCATCGTCAATTACGGACCGTATGGCAGGACCGTTAAACATCATCATGAAGATGATATCGGATTGCTCGACCACATTGGCTGGAGTGTGACCGAGCGCAGCACCTGCTTGTGTCAATGCCGCGCATTTAGCGGCCGTTCTGTTCCAAACCGTTGTGGGAAATTTGCGGCACAGATTGAGCGCCATGGGAGTTCCCATCACACCCAGTCCCAGAAACCCAATCTTCATGTTGCGTGGTGAAAGCTTTTCTTCACTGCGGCTGCTTCCTTGCTCCAGCTTTTCTTCTTCCAGCAGCTAATCTCCTTAGCTATATAATAAATATTACCACTCCATGAGCACTAATCAATTCGCGACAAATTCCAGCAGCAGCAAGTCTTGCGCAGGGCGCGATCAACATGCTCGGTCTATTGGACGGCTAGATGCGGCGTTAAGCATAAAGGCCAGCTCCCTCGCTCAACTTCCCCAGCAACGCTTAAAATCCCCACGACGCTTTAACGCCGGTT
Organism: Trichoderma hamatum GD12; assembly: GCA_000331835.2. Lineage (NCBI taxonomy): Eukaryota > Fungi > Ascomycota > Sordariomycetes > Hypocreales > Hypocreaceae > Trichoderma > Trichoderma hamatum. The sequence goes on along the minus strand of ANCB02000520.1, from coordinate 10,267 downwards.
AGATCAAATGATTCTGTGGATTGTTCTCGGTCTATGGCCCTAATAGCAGTAAGACAAGTTGGGCTTCCGAGGTTATGTGTGTAAGGGTGTGAGCCACTTCAGAGGTGTGTTGTAAACAAACAACTCAACAGCCGCATTTGACCAAACTCAGTTAGGATAAAGATAGTTATCAAATCAAACATACAATTTCGAAAAAAATATTTATGGCAAGGTTTAAGAAGAAATTTTGTTAATTCTGTTAACGGCAGATGGATAATTTTTCTATTCATTTTCAGGGCTGCAACGTTTCAACTCAAAAGAAGCATATAATGCGAGAATGCGAAGAAATGCTGCCTCCATTATACTTCATCCTAGTAGGTACAGTTTTCTTTTGTAGGGTAGAATATATTAACCGCTATTACAAAACATGGCGCGGATAAACTACACGCTCATCAATCACCAGAGGTTCAAGTATTTGCAAAAGCATAATTTCTACATTCTGAGGTTCTGTAAAGACGCTGGTTTCTTGTATAGAAACAAATGAGTTTTGTGTTTTACTAACAAAATTGACTTTTATATTGGCATATTACTCCTAATAATGCTTCACAACAATTTTCCCTCCCGCATTATGCGAATCCAGCATCTCATGCGCCTTGTGAATTTCGTTATACTCAAAGACAAACGCTGGTTTAGCATCCCATGCTCCCCTCTCAATCTTGCTGACTATATCTTGAATGGGAATTTGGGACATGGGGAATTCGGGTGTGCCCAGCACTTTGCTGTGGAATAAGCTGAAGTGCACTCCAGAATCCATCTCAACCATAGGGTTGAAATCAACCACGGGTGCCAGTCCACCCAGCCACCCAGCTTGTAGCATACGCCCACCGGGCCGGGTCAAGCTAATAGACTCCACCAATACACTGTTGCCGATCAAGTTCAATACTTTGTCAAACTTGAATCCGCTAGGAAACTCTGACTGGAGGTCCCTATGCTCCAGCTTGGCGTCTACAGCTCCCCTCGCCTTTATCTCGTCAAATCTTTCTTTCCGCCGTGTTGTAGCTGTGACCCGAGCCCCCGCATCAACAGCTAAGTGAAGCGCTGCCTGGCCGACAGTTGAGGTAGATCCGCGGATAAGTAGTGTTTCACCAGCCTTTAGATCGAGAACCGTGAATAAGCAAGAGTATGCCGTAGAATAGACTTCCGGAATGGCCGCTAACTGCTCCCAAGGAAGGCTTGTTTTGATTGGCACCACATTCGAGATTGGGACATTGACGAATGATCCATATCCTCCAGGGCGATTCCTGCCCATACCTCCCATAACTCCAATTACTTGCGTGCCAACTTCTATCTCGCCGCCCGGGCAAGCTTCGACAACCCCGACGCACTCCAAGCCAGTAATGGGGTTCCATTCGTCCCATTCGCCCTTTCGCATATGCATTTCTGCGTGGTTTACACCGAAAGCAAAAACTTTGACCAGAACTTCGCCCGCGATGGGCTCTGGCTTAGGAACTTCTTGGATCTCAAGAACCTCAGGTCCACCGAATCTCGGTATCACAATGGCCTCCATAGTCTCCGCCATGATGTTCTATTGAGAGGGATTCAAAGATGTAGTTTTTATTGCAAGTACTGAATGTCTTCAGATGGTTTCAGATAGAAGGATATGCGTGCAGAGTATTATAACACGGATGGTGATGAGTAGATGCGGAGATGCAGAGATTTAAATAACATTAAGGCAAAAACGCCGCTGGTCCTAATTTGTATATGCGCAATTGCCATTATAGTGATACCGTCTACATAGTCTCAACCTGACAAATCCTGTTAGTTGAAAACATAACGATTTCATTTAGTTAATACCTCTCAAAGGCGATAGGCCAATAGTAATCGACTGAACTGACTTGTTAATGGCGCTGCCGGCATACCGGTGATGTAACCGTCGAGAAGTCAGTTGAGCATGGGCAGGCCCGGAATTGTCCGCCCTATTAGCGTGGGAGCTTGCATGGAATCGAATCACGGCTAGGAGGCAGCATTGGCTATTTCCGTTCTAGCGGCTATCTTTCACTGCAGTCTCTTGGAGCTATTATAGGACCCTTACAAAGGGTGCGTCGATGCTCAAAGAGATCTCTTTGCTGAGGCTAGTCCTAATGAAGTTATAAAACTACCCATCCATTGTCCTGTCAAGGAATGGTTGGTTCGAAGGCCAAGTCGCCCAGCCTGTGTGAGCAATTGATACATTGATACATAGGCCTACTTGATGGTATTGTAGGTGAATGAGAAGCGGTGCCGAGTCGTTGTACTGCATTGTGATGCTGCTGCAACTCAGGAGTCGCCAACGCAACAGGAATCGAAGACCTAATTTTCTAAGCGAGTGTCTGGAGCAATGTTCAATGGGTTCTGGGTGTTCCAAATAGAACTTTCCTGAACCGCTGAGTGCTGTATCTACATACATAGGACAACCGCCTAGGTTCTGAAACCTCAAGATGGCTTCATTGGCGAGAGCCAAAGGGGAAATGAGCGTTGCCTTAATTGAGCTGTAGCTATTGTATCTCCGCGCCGTCTTTATTATTAATATTCTTTATTTTCTTCCATTCCTTTTCCTTTCTTTCTTTCTTGCTTTCTTTTCTTTTTTTTTTTTGCATTTAATTTTCTCTCCGGATTACGTGATTGAGCGCATATTGCCTTTAGCGCATCCACGTATGTGGGTGCGGAGGCAGCGTTTCCCCCATGTGGCTTAGTGACTGACGTAGCTATAACTTCAAAACATCAGTAATTCCAAACCAGTTAGGCGGCTAATTGATTGGGACAATAGATGGGAAAGCTTGTTTATGGTCACCAACACAAAGATAGAGTAGTAGCTATATTTCCTTAATAGATAAAGAGATATAAAGGCCTCCTCTCAGATACGAAGGAGAAATATCGAACTCATCGGCAGCACAACAAAAGAATAACAACAGAAACAGCACCAATTGCAGATCATTCGGCTTGAAGCTGCATATACCAACATATTAGACATATCAAACAACTAAAAGCAAGCACAATGGCTGCAACACAAAATATTCGCATAGCACTACCAAAGAGTGGCGTGAACGTTTTTTATCGAGAACAGAGTCCTGAAAATCCTTCCAGAACTCTTCTACTACTCCACGGTTTCCCGTCGTCGTCACATCAGTATCGCGACATCATTCCATTGCTCGCTACAAAATATCGTGTTATTGCACCGGATTTGCCCGGTTTCGGATTCACAGACACTCCTGAAGGTTTCAAATTCACTTTCGACTCCCTTACGGACGTTGTCGCCGAATTTCTAGACTCGCTTTCTATCTCTAGATTCGCGGTTTATGTCTTTGACTATGGAGCCCCAGTTGGCCTCCGCCTTGCATTACGCCGCCCAGAATCGGTGGAAGGGATCATCACCCAAAACGGGAATGCTTATGTAGAAGGCTTTGGCGACGTCTGGGCGCCGATCAAAGATTTTTGGGCCAGCGAGAACACCTCAGATGATCGTTCTAAGATCGCGGACGCCATGTTGAACTTCGAGATTACAAAATTTCAGTATGAGAATGGCACTCCCAACTCCCAAACAATTGCACCTGAGTCTTATACGCTGGACTACACTCTGCTGCAGCGCCCCGGAAGGAAAGACGCGCAGCTTGACCTTTTCATGGATTACCAGAATAATGTCCCACTCTATGAGAAGTTTCAGGAATACTTCCGAAACTCTCAAGTGCCTCTATTGGCCATTTGGGGCCAGAACGACGTATTCTTCATCCCAGCTGGAGCTCATGCGTTTAAAAAGGATTTGCCTAAAGCCACTATTAAACTCATCGATGCGGGCCATTTTGCGGTGGAGAGTGATGGAGCATTGATCGCGAAAGAGGTGGCAGAATTTTTGGGCTAAAGTATCATAAAATTATAAATAAATTCTAGGCTTTCATAAATACAATTAATGATCTCAGCGTATAAGATTTCCTATCTGTGACTGTTGAATACTGCTGTTCTTTCCATCCTTATTCAAGCTTTTAGCAGTGTGCCCCCCATCATTTGTTGCCCAGGCTATTGGCGAGAAAGGTGAATGGCGCCTAGTTAAACAAGGGCGCGTTAACGCCACTCTGAAACTCAATATGTCGGCGGCGAGTAAACAAGTAAGCGTGAAAGACGGACGATAGTTCGGCTTACTTCGAAGCACTACTACTTACTAAACAATACCTAACCAAGGCCGGGCTAAGTGGAGCAGCCTTAAGTGCCGGACTCTTTTCCAGCAGCAAGCCGTATAAGCAGCACTCTCTCTGATTAATGCTGTGGTACCTGTGGCAATCAATATTGTTTTATTTTGTCGAGAGTGAAAATACCTCTCTTGAGATTATTTGGCGTTTGATATACGCGTATTGCAGAATGACCGGAAGAAACGGTAAGCTAAAGCGTAAATAATTGTTTTAAACCATTCAGGACGCTCCGTTAAACAGCTCATTCTAGGACAAGAGCAGCGCAGCCCTGGTGCTAGCCGTCCACAGTTTGAGTTCATCTCTGTGTGTGGGACAAATATTCGCGGCAACGCAGAAACAAGGCGGCGCGTGAGAAGTCGTGCGCAAGCTGATTATCGTCGGCGCAACCCACCTCCTCCAAGGAATGCCTTGACTGTCGACCTGGATGTTGGGTCATGGCTACAGGCTTTGTCGCGCGACGCACCGCCGAGGCCGCCGCATCCAGGGCTGGAGTCCTCGGGATTGCAGCCTGTGTCGCAGACCAGCGAAATGATGCATATAAACACAAACGAATTTGGTCCTATCAGTGCAGAGAATAGCGCGAGCATTTTTGCGCTGGTGCCCGCAGACCAGAGACCAAGAGTTCGCCAGCTATGGAATCACTGTTCGTACTCCCCTACACGTCAAATCTTCTTTTATACCTCTTCTTGCTCAGAGTCTTGATGTAGTATATGGAGGCTGCGTCGTCTTCAAATCCATGATTGAAATTGGATTTTTCAATTTGCTGCAGGGCTCCGCATCACTTACACAAATGCTATCATCCTCCGCGTGGCATATGAAGAGCTCAAGCACCGAAGACGACGAGAGCAGTGTAGATTATGCCAGATACTCTCTGATGGCCACAAGAGCGTTGCGGCGAAGGCTGGATGACCCCGTTCAACGGGCCAGTCTAGAGACTATCACAGCAATCCTCGCGTTTGCAGCTTTCGCAGTACGTGTCAGATGAATCACCCATATCGCTGGATTTTATTGTGCTAAATGCTGTTAGAATTTAACTAGCAACCCGCAACTCATCAATGTTCACCTTGATGGGCTTTCCCACGCCATCAGCGGTGTTGGTGGCCTAGCAGCACTCCGGCATTTACCTGTCATTCAAATAATGATGTATTGGTATGTTGCATCTGCTTCATTTTCATCAATGGCATCTAATTTATCACTATGCTAGGATTGATGTCCGAGGCAGCTATCTGCAGGATAGAAAACCGCGTTATCCACAGCCATATGAGATCCTATCAATGGAGAGCAAAATACGAATCGCACCTATGCCCACCGCCGAACATTTGGACGACGATTGCTTGCTAAGTCAAGATCCATCAGTGACACACATTTTTGAAGCTTTACAGCAGGTCAACTCTCTCATCAATGCCGAAGCATACGCTCTAGGCGATGCATTCTGGCAAACCGTCCTCTTCCCAGGCTTTCACCTAGCTCCAATCCTTTATGACCTCTTATCACTGCCTCGAATTACGCATGGTATGGCTAGTAAATTCTCAATGCGACGAGAATGTTTTCGATTGGCTGCTATCCTTTACATCAGCGAAGTTCGTGCAAAATTTGGGATGGATAACATTGGGGCCACTTCATATGCTCAAAAACTGCTACGCAGTTTAAAGAGCCCCGAGATGTTAAGCTCATGGGAGTCTGATAACATTTTTCTGATATGGAGTCTCACTATTGGCTCTGTTTCATTATGCGTACCTGAGGCTCTGCGACTCGAATTTATGGATATGCTATCAGAGCGCTTAGTAGACTCACTTCCTGACGTTCTACCTATAGCGTCTCGGTTGTTCATATGATTAACTCGGAGAAATCCATGAATTGTATATTAACAGATTCATTATTCTAAAGGAGAGCTTGACAAATATATAGTGTTATAATAACTGCAAATAACTGCAGAATGACAATCTGCCTGGCTCAATTTTTAAATAATAAAAGTCCTCAAGAGTTGCACTATGTGCAAAGTTACTCTTACGTTATTCTCGGTTATCTAGAAGACTGATCATAGGTGTCTATAATACTATGTTGCGATATTTACAAATTTACAAAGTGTAACATTATATTTTACTAAGCTTAAATCCCGTGCATTTTACCAAAGATTTATCATTAATAAAGTCAACTGGCCCGCTCTATCGATCTCACTAACGGTTCAAATAATGATTGATACCTGACAATAGGTCCGAATCAAATGCGCCAAGTAAAACACACATATGCAAAGTCGAGTGTTGTTGCAAATGCAATAAAGGTAGAACAAGCTTGAAACCTGAAAAGGGTCTCGGCCTGCATATTCGCCCAATAACTGGGTTGTATTCTTCATAACGCTCAATTGTAGATATGATTGGATATTTTGGCTAATATATAATTATTTACTGAAAGTATGCATGTCTCATGGCATCATTAGCGGTTATTCTTTCCTAAAGATACAAATATAAGTAAAAATCTCTCAACTTCTTTATCGAAACCATGGTATGATATCTTACTGCAGGATCCCACCGAAGCAATTTCTCTAAAAGATCTGTTACCTCAATGCTTGCATTTCTCTCGTTACTTTCGTTGAAGAGATTCTGTAGGGGTGTCTTTTCGAAGTGCGGGATATCGTCAAAGTCATCTGGAGTAGTGTCTATCTCATATTTCTCTACAACGTTAAGTAGACCTTTGGTACCCAATACTCTAGCGATTCTCTGAAGCTGATCGAAGCTGCTCACTCCATGAAAGAATGGCTCTTTTCGAAAGACCATAGAAGCAAGAAGATCCCCTAAGCTCCACATGTCTATGCTAAAATCGTACCTTTCGTAATGCAATAGTAATTCAGGGGCTTTGTTAAAACCCAAGCCCACAACGACGCCATATGACGAGTTTGGTACATAAACTTCCGCGTAGTCCCAACCGAATAAACGTAACTAGCATCACATAAGTTTTCGTTCAAATTCAAGCGCGCATATAATGGCCAGAAATATGAGAAGCGGAAACTACCTTTCGCTGAGTAGGGTCAATCATGATATTGTGGGGTCGAATGCTTCTATGCATTATATTTTTGCCATGAGAAAATTGAAGAGCCTTCAGGACTTCTTTGATGTAATATCGGATGTCAGCACTACCAAAGGTTGGATATAAACGTCGGAAGTCGATGTTTTCCACGTATTCGAGGACCAAGGATGGTGACTCCAGCTATCAGCTCACCGATAAATGTTCATCGTTAATACTGTCTTGACGTGTCGCAATATCATCATAGGCTGGCATACCGGGCCATATCGAATAATATCATATAGCAATGGGATATTAATACCTCCTCTCAGGGAATGAAGAATATGGATTTCTCGCTCTATCCTGTCCCTCCCAACTTGCTTGGCGGGTTTGAGGATACATCTTGTGAAATCTGTTATACGGACACCCTCAAATAGATCTGCGTTTTTCCCAGTACCTTTCCACATAGCTATGCGTCAGAATAAACTGTATATCAAGGTAGCTGACACTGGTAGACCTACTAATTTTACGCACGAGCTCGTAATCATCGCTGCTGGTATTTTCTGCAAGCGGCATTTGTAACTTGTTTCATTTGAGCTCTCAGGCCTTTATTGGCAACATACCGTTAAGATCGTTTGACATGGCTTGAGATATAAATGGTAATATTGAATGCGATATTTAGAAAACGATGACCAGTGGAGGTGGTGCTGAACTGATGCGACGAGGGATGTTTGCGCAAGGAAACCGCTCACAGGCGAGATCAATCCGCGACTCCGTTTTTCCAGGTATGCAAGTACGTAAGCCGCTTGAAGTCTCAAGGGAGAGCTAGCGATAGCGTAGTGCTACTTTCAATTACTTCAAGGAGTAACTCCATACCAACCATCGGCGAAGAGGTATACAATTCTCAGAAAAAATGCTATAAAAGTAAAAATAGTCTCCCTCTACGCCATTTAAACAGCTACTAGAAGCTGGGAAGCAGAAAGAATGTTTCAAAGCCTAAGCTTAAGAGCCCTGAAACTAGCGCCCATTTATTGGTAGAAGCCGCTTCTTCGGAAGAGACCTTAGTAATATCTTCTGCATTGAATAAGAAAACAGTGCTAGGACGGATATTATGAATGATACTACCTAGAGAAATATGTGCGCATTTTGATGGGAAGATAATCTTTAAAAATTTTACCGCGATGGTACCACAAAGATGCTGCAAATATGTCAAATGTATCATGATTCTATCTAGTAAACTCAACTCCTCGACCTTCTTGTCCTGCCAATTCTATAGTGTCAGGGCCATCCACAAAGCGAAAAACCGGGTTATAAACTGATATCGCCAGTAAGTATCCCAGTAGGCCCTCTGGACCAAGATCTTTGAATCCACCCCTTAGTTGGACCATTCTGAGAATCGCTTCCCCGTGTAGCCGACTTTCGATGACATTGCCAGAGAGAAACTGATAAAATATTCATGTAAGGAACAGCTCTCCACGAAAAGAATAGGCACAGCTTTAGTGGGAAGGCTTACTTCTTCGGTAGATAGTACTAAGGCTAGGGCAATAGTATGATCGCTGATACTTTGGTCTGGATCTGAAAGTGCAGTGCGAAGTATCTCGATACATTCACTCTTATATTTGAGTAACGAAACTTTGTATGTTTCGTTTTCAGGATGTAGTGTCAGTAGGCTTCGACAAGCTGCCATAAAAAGGCCGGCTTGGAGCCCTCGTTCCGTGAGCGACCACGGTACAAAGCGAGATCGGACGTTTTGAAGAAGTAATTGCTCGGTTTCTTTATGGATGCAATTTGTGTAACCATGGTCTATAACATAGGTAATGTCTATAGCCAATTAGTGTTTGATCTAGCTGCAATTTACATTTACGCAACCATAAATAAGCCTCAACGAGAATACTTACAGTGATCGACCAAGGCATCTTCCGAATCAGAAATCTTGCTAAAAGAGGTCTGGAATGGATTTCTCCTATGACATGTCACAAAAGTTTGTGGGTTAGGTATCTATATCTCCGGTTGATCAGATGGATTAGTTCTCTCTTGACTCTTCTTCTTCTGACGTACCGCTGGCAAGTTGAACTCTGAGGTTTCCTGGCTCGGCTGAGTGCCCGTCTTTTCTTGTGACCACAGACTGTTGGCTTTGTTCCCTTGAGTCGCAGGACGGTACTGGCGGATCTCTAGGCGAGTCCGGCGACTCTCTTGCTTGCGGCCATGTGTGTTTTTTGCCACATGAGAGCGAATAGCTGTGAGCGCATCTGATTTAGTAGCATCATTTGGGTTTGTCAGGTTGAGGAACCGTATGCTTAGCGGCTGCTTCCCTTTGTCTTTGGATTTTTTCGCGGTCACAATCGTATTGAGATGCTTTTCCATGAGTGTGGTTTGTAAGTGTACAAGCTTGCTACAGCTAACGCTTAAAAGGGGGTATATACAACTGCCAGTTTCTAAAATATGGACCTTAGGCGCAGTTTTAATCTGTTTGCTTAGATCCTTTTGCCTCCACGCGTTGGGGGTCACTTTCTTTCTTTCCTTCTTTTCATTTTGGGCTTAGTCTCATCGTTCACTTCACTCCGGCGAAGGCGGTATTGAAGTTTCACACTAAGACGCCACTACAGAAGGGGCCAAATACCGCGCTGACAGTGATTAGGCTTTGCTTGGCAAGGCGCAAAATTCTGGATCCCAGCTTCGGATCAAAAACACACCGTGATCTTCCAATCATCAAGGTGTTTATAGTTGTTGCGGTATAACTTGGTTCCATCGCAACAGACTCAACCCCGGTATTCCTCATCGCTTGTGAGCACGAGCCACTCTAATTTAGGTATGGAGTGGTAAGAAACACTCCACACATACTCCTAACCGAGCGGCCAGGTGTGTGAAAACGGGCAGTACCAAGGTTGCTAGAGTAAGAAAAAGCCGAACTGAGTCGTGCATACGAGAAGGCACTCTACAAACTGTATGGAAGATTCCTTGTTAGAACCGTGGATTTTATTTTGTTTATTTTTGGTTTTATCTTGTTCTTCTTATCTTTCCTTCTTTCTTTTTTTTTTTTTTTTTTTTTTTTTTTTTTTTTTTTTTTT
>ANCB02000519.1:0-15884 GCA_000331835.2 Trichoderma hamatum GD12 | reverse complement strand
AGTTAATATAAATTATAAAATAAATCTAGGGTAAGTTCAAGGTAAGTTTATATAAGCTCATTTCCCCTATTCCAGCCGCCTTGGAGAACCTGGCCGGTTTAGAAGAGAGTTTATGTGCTTGTGAGTTAAACCCGTGAGTCAATTTGACTGTTTTTGCCTACAAATCAATTTTGCGGAAAATAGGAATTGATCAACGAGCCCAACTTCGGCAGCTAATCGTGGCCGGCAGCCCGGAGGACCCGTGAGGAAGAGCAGATGCGAGGCAGCCGACCCGAGCCAAAAGTCCCAGGGCAAGCTGCTTAGTGGGCCCTATCCTCCGTACCTTATCTTGCCGGCAGTGGTTATAGCGTCCTTCTGAACAGGCTTGTAGGCTCCGGCCTCGCTAGCGGCCGGCACGTAACCTCTGCCAAACCCTTCCGAGAGTTGATCCCTAGGGTTCTAACCGTATGGAGGTTGCCTGGAAATTCGTTTCCGGATGGGCTTGATGCCCCCGACCCAGCCAAGGGCACCGAGTGACAGGGAAACCCCGCTGTAGCTGACGCGGTTGACGCTTTAAAGCCTGGGGCCCGATATAGTTCATTGGTTGACTGGCTCGCTGGCCGCTGTAGCAGGGAGCTGCTAATACTAGCAGTCAATAAGTCGGACCAGTCTCCAATCACCGAAATGAACCGCACTATAGATATTCATATGGCTTGTTGCATCGATCCACAGGTCAAGGGTGGTAGCGTATCGGAAATACCTCGAGGCCTATGTACAAGCCGGCACCCATACGTTGGCAGGTTATCATTGACAAATATATCCCCCCGTCCTGCCCAGACCTACCAATATAAACACACATATACAGGAAAATAGTATATAACAATTTTACTTACATAAAAGGGGGTCCGGATGGTCTCAGTAGCCCTGGCAATGGCCTGGGACTGGGCTTCTATTACGCTGCTGCACCCGGCCCTGCCAGGATAGCAGCCATATAGGCCAGACCGCGCCATTGCCGAGCGACATGCGTTCTTCTGGTTCCTCCTGGAAGGCCACGTTGCTGCACCCGGCCCTGCCAGGATAGCAACCACGCCGCAGGAGAGTTTTACCAGCCACAGGGCCACATGACGCTCGTTGAGCCCAGCAGGCTTCGCCGCTGCCCCCGGCCCTGCCAGGTTAACGACCATGCCTGCCACGCCCAACTGGGTGCCCGACTACCGAGACCGTCCGGGCTGTTGTGTCTCAGCCGCGCCGTACTGGCCTCGCCTCGCCGTGGCTGTCCAGCTCCAGAATCTCCCCGATCGGGTGTCGCCGGGTGGATCTCCGGCCCGGCTGCTGCTTTCTCCTTGGGGACCTCTTCTTCCGCCGGCGTTTGTTCTCGGGGGCCGGAGCTCCTTGCTCATGTGGGGCCACAGGCGTTGCCTGCAGTGCCTCTCGGGCCTCACGGTCCCTTTGAGCCGCCATGGCCTTTGGATTCACAAAGAAATCGGGGGCCACGTTGTACAGTATGTCTTCCAGGGAGCCCAGGGCCTCTATGCTTTGCAGAGTCTCCGTGGCGAAGTCGCGATGCGAGGTCTCCTCCGCCCACTGGGTGGTGTCCTCGACCCAGCGGACCACCTTCTCCCTTATCAAGGCGGCGATTACGTGCCGGTGCTGGTCGCAGTACCACTGGGGTATGATGGGCGGCCGGGAGTCATTGACGGGCCGTAGGAAGGAGCACGTCGGGCTGTTAAACTCCAGGTGCCACGGGCTCTCGCCGAGGCAAATCAGGCGGAGCGCCTCCAGCCGCTTGGCCCAGTACCGCACCGGCGTGTAATTCCATCCTTCCAGGCCGTACTTTTCGTCGTGGCGCTTCTCCGGGTCGATGAGCATCCGGATGGCATCGTGCTGCAGCTCTTTGAACTCCAGCTGCTCGTACACCCACTCCGTCGTCCCGGGTGGCTTTGTCCCCTCATCCTTGGTGTCGATTATCTCGTAGCCGAACAGTGCGTCGTTGGTGGCCTTGTCCTTCGCTGACAGCTTCATCCACGACTCCAAGATGACTTCGACGACGTCCCTGGCCTCTCTCGATCCCGATCCGTTCCTCGAGGTGCTGGCAGGCGATCCCACCGTGCTCCTGGCCGCGTTTGTATTTACTCTTCGTCTCTTGGGGCGCGACATCCCGCCATCGCCCTCGTAATCTGGACGGGTCCTCCTCTTCCTCGTCTCCGGCGCCTGGTCCGCATTGTAGGTTCGCGGCATAGGGTAGACGTCGTCGTCGGATGAGTAAAACGCCTGGCAAGCAGGCTGCGCGTCGTACTCGATCGCTCTCTCGGTCGCTGCATCCGTGGCAGCGGTGCTTGGGCGGCTCGCCACCTCGGCAAAGCACCCGTCTTCATCGTCCACCGGCAACCGCGCGGGCTCCTCAACCTTGGTTCTCTTGATCCGAGATGTTCCTGGCTGTACGTGCTCCGCATCGAGCGACTCTGGGAAAGCGGCGCTCGCGGGTCGCTTGGACATCTTGCTCAGCTGTAGTGTGCTCTACTCTCTTGTGTTGACATACATATGATGGGCAGATACCAGGGACGTAGTTACAGGACCGGACCGTGCTGGCTTGCTATCATGTGCTGGTTAACCGGGATCAAGACAGGGTGATCAGGTCAGTTTTGCCGCTTATGACTTATGCTGCATCAGCAGAAGCGGGGATGTAACGGTGAGCCTGCTGCATAAACACCGGCCCCTTATATACAGTAGAGAGCGTCTTATAAACACGTCTGTAGACAGCCCAAATGCTGCCAAAGCTATTAAATACGTTAAGGACATCTACTGTTCGGACCGGGTACGGATCTGAATTGATATAATGTCTGCAGTTCTACCTGCTGCCGTTGGAAACGGCCCCATACCGCCGCCGACAGAGTCCGCCAAACCGCCTCGGCTGCAAGATAAGACCGGCCTCATGTGCATTGCTCGTTTCTTGCCCGGGAATATGGCAGCGAGCCAGCTCTTTGACCTCATGAACGTCGACGCCGACGACCTCCTATACCCGCCTGGCCTGTCGGACGGCTTCTACCGCCTGTGCCTCGACGACAACGCCACCCACGGCGCCAACTGGACCATCGGCACTGGCTCTCGAAGCCTGCCGTCGCCCAGCGTCGACATCCAGCTATATCCCCAGGCATCCCTCCTGAGCTCGAGGACCTACCACGACCACATCGCCCCCAAGCACGCCTGCATTTTCGTGCACCCCGTCTCCGGCGTCCTGATGCTCGAGAACCTCAGCACGAAACCGATTACCTGTACCGGTTACGATGCCAAAGGTAACCTGACGACGTCGGCGTGCACCATATCCGCCAGAAGCCCGATCGTCGGCCGCTTTTATGTACTTCACAGGCGAGTGACACGCCTCGACTTTGGCCCCCTCTCGTTCGAAGTTCAGATTCGTCGATTTGACTACAGCAGGTTCATCAGGCTGCGCGACAGCCATCTCAGCGTAGACCGGCGGTCCCTGCCCCTCCAGGTCATCAGCCCGTTCGCCCTCCTGGACAAGACCAGCGTGCTAAAACCCGAAGACGTCGCAATCTTTGCCGAGGTTAGCAGCTCTCTGTCAGGCGGCATCAAGCTGACCACGGGGAATCCGTACGTTGTGAAGCACTCTGTCATGGATCCCAACCACCTCACCCGCCGACACGAGTACGGCCTGATGCTAAGCTTTTCGAAAGGGGCATCGCAGGGTTTGCTGCAGACCAGCTGCTCGCCATCCTCTCGACCCAAGGAGGGCGGCGCGGCCACGTACACAATGAGCATGGCTTTATTCAGCTTCCACTCCTACTACAGCATGCTTGGTCCTGCCGTCTTGGGACCAGCGTTCCTGAGTTACGTCAGAGGCTCTCTCAGGGGACTGCACACCCTCCACAGCAATGGTATCTTTCACGGGAGCGTCAACCCCCACACCGTCCTCCTGCTGCCGGATATGCAGGACGGATTGGTCAGAGGGCCAGCAGATATGCGCGCCGTGATCTGCCCTATAGCCAAGGCGGTGACGCAGGAAACGGACCCCAACTCGCGCTTTACGGCACCGCGGTTAGGCAGCGGCCACGGCGACAGAGGGTCTGCGGACATTTGGGCCCTGGGGGCAACCTGGCGCTGGGCCCTCACCGTAAATGAGGCTTCGGGTGACGTCCCCAAGGAGTCCGAAAAGAAAGAGGTTAGCATCGGCCAGGTGCGCGCTGACGGAGTCTTGTATGCGGACTTTTGGGCATTGTTGAAAAAGATGATGGCGCACGACCCGTCCAGTCGACCAACGACTCAAGATGTGCTCGACGATGTTTTTTGGACTCACGTAGAGGGAAATGGCTCGCCTGGGCCGAGGGCCGCCAAACGAGCCAAGACTGCACATGCGGTCGCGGACGGCATCTCCGTGGCCAAGCTGCCCAAGTAAGCTATGCTACACAGCGTCAATCCAACGAACTCGAGGCACGCCGGCCATGAGGATGCCGCAGGCTACGCGGCGGGTGCAGGCGGGCTTTATACCCCGAGAGCAGTCAAAACAGCCACCGGCTAGGCTGGAATTGTCTAGTTTTGATGTAGTCACGGTTGCTGGCGGCGGGTATACTACTGCGGCCCAGCATACCTAGACTATTACTGAATATATGCATACCGCCCCCTCCAATGACTGCTCAACATTCGCTTGCCCTCCTGCCTACCTTGGGGCTGCGCTACAGTTAGCGGCGTCCGCTAATATCATCGCCGCCGCGCGGTTCCTCGATGATAGGAGACTTGGCGCAAGCGGCACTTGAGCTATTTTAGGAACTGCGGCTGGTGCTGCTGCTGAGCGCATGCAGTGCTGCTTGTTATGTTCCATGCTTTAGTTTCTCCAGGCGCCTTATCTCTATTTATATTGGCAGTTAGCGCGTGTGTTCTGATTTTGCATATCCGTAAACTGCTAGCTGTTATCACCCGCATACCCTAGAGTGTCGCATAAACCTGTTGCTTCTTTATGGAATCTCTTCACACGTTAACACAGCAGGGCCGCATAGTGGGATTGTGACTATATAGGTGCCGGCTGGGACTGCGCCGGGCCAGCAGACTACCTGTGGGAGGGACTTGTAGCTGATATCAAAGGGTCCGCAGGAGCGGCGTTAGGGGTTATAATCTGGCTAGGATCTGAAGGGCAGAGTAAAAGTCGCAGGCTCGGATATGAATGGTTTTAATTATGCGGCTATGCTAGAGATGGAGCTGTTTTACATATATATATATATAAAAGGGTTATACTTTACAGCCAGGTTAACTTATATATAAACATAACGGAAACCCAGCTTGTCATACTGCTATCGAGACCGCTGAGCGAGAACACGTTACGGAACTATTTGATCTGGCTGACGCCGGCCTGTTCTCACAGGAACGAGGCCGCGGCACCAGCTAGGGGTCATTTTAGGTAGAGAACGTGTGTTGATTTTCTATCTATAAAAAGAAACTCATTCTCTTTATATCCTACTACTCGAAGCAGACCCGGACTAATTATTTTCCCCCTTGCTCCCTGCCTTACCAGGAAATGCGTTGTAAAAGTCCGTTAAACCCCTCATTATCCTGCTACCTTACATATCCTTTATTAGAAATTCACCGCTATTTCCCACCAACTTATCTTCTGTCTTATAACTACCACTAGTTTTATAATTATCACTATACTAACTGAATTCTTCAATATGTATAAACGCAAATTCGAAAACGACCTAGCTGTTACATCTGTTGCATGTAAAAAGGCTAAGATAAGCTGCCCTAATGTTACGCTAAACCACTGCAAATATATTATCCAAGCGGCACACATATCACTATCATCAATACCAATAGTTCCCGAGCTATTAAAGAAACGTAAGAGATTGGAAGAGTGTGAAACTGAAACTTCTAGAGATCGAGAAGCAAGGCGGATTAAATCGACCCATGATGGAAGCAACCGGCTAAGATATCCACGCAGTCTATCACCAGCTTCCAAATACCAGATATTCTCCAAGACCGAATACAATAGCAAAGAGGAAAGCCTAGGAGGTCTTGGTATATATTGGGAAGGAAGGATAGCACCCCGAAGCCCAACACCTGGCGACAATCCAACAAGCGCAGCAAAGGATACGATAATAACCATCAATGCCGTTCTGCCGATACGTCTTGCCAAGCCGCAGGAACACAGCCCAGGTTTCACAACTCTCCCTAAAAAAGAGAATAAACTTAAAAAGAAGCAAACTAAAAAAAAGATAAAAACGCAGCAGCAGATTCAAGATAGTGACGGAAAGCAGCAGCCACGCAAGCAGCAAAAGCAACGCAACCGAAAGATTCAAGATTCGGTTTCTATACAAAACTCGAGGTATGATCTTATACCTAACCTGTGGAAATTAGCAGAAGACAACCTTGATCACCTAGAACCAATTATAAGGTAAGGAGAGCTAGGGGATTGAGGGATAAGTACTAGTTGCCTGAATGGCATACCCGTTAACCTGGCAGGGCCGGGGGCAGCGGACAGTCTTCAGATACAACTGATCAATGTATCGCAATTTACCTATCTTCTAGCATGGTCATTAGTCTGACAGGGTTGGAGGCAGCGGCGCAGTTTGAGAAGGTTATGTGATGTAGCTGAGATCAAGGACATGGTTGTTATCCTGGCAGGGCTGGGTGCAGCAGCGAAGTCTTTGGTTGCTTATAAGTAAATCCCCTGAGGTTGCGTAGTAATAAACATTTAAGTTAATAACTATTATAACCTGACTTTGTAAGACCTTTGTCTCTTTTATTCAGATTCTTTTAATTTCAGGTGGGAGGGCGATAATGAGGGATTTAAATGCTTCTAGATTTGAATACTACTTCCAGATTCGGGTGGGCGAAGAAGACAAGGGATTCGGATTATTCTAATTCAGGCAGGCAAGGACAAGGGATTCGGATTCTTCCAAATAAGACTGACTAAGCTGCGTTGCCTAGCCAATTTATACAGGACCCTGCGAGATGAAATATACGGGATCCCGTACACCCATAAGTCGCCTGAGGCTAAGGAAGTAGTAGAGTAAGTAAGCGTATAAGTGTAGTAATAATGCGCCACGCGTATTATTATTATTATCTGTTTATATAGCTGTATTATTTTATTCCCCAGATCTAGAGGTAACCTTATTTCTCTTGGTATAACTGCCTATTTCCCCCTATTAACATGTGCAGGGCTATCTCAGCTCTTTCTACTGCTTTACTTCTAGATATAACATATTATATATATCTCATTAACCTTTTTTTATAATTTTCCTTGCAGCTTTTTAATTTATATAGAGAGGACACTGTAAATATTATAATTATTATTTTATTGCAAGTAATAGTCTAGAATTAGATGAAATTGATCTTGTAGGCTTAAAGCTGAATTTCTTAAAGCTTTATACCATAATTGCTAATAAATCCTGAGAGTTAATTGCTTTTCAAATGGCCGTGTATAACTTCAAGCCGCTAACAGCCGCAAGAATAATTAAACACTTCTAGTCTTAGGCCAAGTCTCAAGTACAGCGGAATATCCGTGCTGGGCATAGGCCCTACTCAAGACTCTCAAGTGCTGGCGGTGGCATTTAAGAATTATGCCAAACGCTTGTTCGAGAGTAATGAGGCGAGGTCGCAGCTTGTCGACCAGGCGAGGACATCCGAACAGCGCAGAAATGTTTCCATCGTCATATACGGACCGGTGCGTGTGAGCCGGTGAAATTAATGGCAAGGTAGAGACATGTGCAGTACATCAAACTCGCTTCAGCCTGTCTTTCATGCCAAGGGTAGATTTGTCGACTGGCATCGGGAAAAGCCCTGTATCGCGAAAGTTTGTCTGGTATGTCGACTGGGTGCCAGCTCATTTATCCACGGCCTATTAGACCTTGAACTTTCGTTTCCTGTTAAATATTCACTCGAATTATAGTGAATATGGTAAAATCTCCTTCTGTACAGTGGTTCCCACTCAAATAGCCCTTGATGTAAACCCAGATCCTATCTTCCGGGTTAGCTAGACTGTCCATTCCGTCGTCGAAAGCCCTGAAATAGAGAGAGAAAAGACACAGGCTAGATTAATATGACTGTGGTTGACACGGGGCAGAATAATTGTAAAATAACTTACAGGCAAGGGACCTCGCACGCTTAGAGGGACGAATCGATGGGCTGTACAAGTCTTCGTCCTCAGTAGCCCGCTCCAGCAGCATCTACAATTCCGGTGGTATCGCGATTCTTGCCGAGCTTTTGAACGTGCTGACTGGACAAGGAGAGCCCAGCATCCCGATACATCTCTAATACCCTTGTCTATCGGGTTGGAGATGTGGATAACTCCGCCACGGCGAGGCAGGACCTGTTGAACAGTGTACAGGTGCATTGCACTGACATGCTGTGTCGATATGTCGTCAAGGCCATGGGCTGTCTTTGGCTTTCCCCCAAATGGGGAACAGCCGTTGGTTCTCGCGAGTGCCTAGCCTATGGCCAGGTTGGGGAGGGATAGGCTCGTTTTAGAGGTATCCTTGGGGAGCATCGCTCCCTTGAGTGTTGAGTTTATTCATGAGTTTACTGGTGAATAACTTGAACAAAGGGGTCAGAGGTAAGAACACCAATGGAAAGAAGCGAATGGGGTGACACAGGTGGGGCTAGGTGGGTGAGCTAAACAAAGGGAACCAAGGGAACAAAGGGAACAAAGGGAACAAAGGGAACAAAGGGAACAAAGGGAACAAAGGGAACAAAGGGAACAAAGGGAACAAAGGGAACAAAGGGAACACCGGAACAGAACACAGGAATCAGGGGGGCGTAGGGAGGGAAGCCGGCCTGTTGGCTGTGTTGGATGGCTCGCCCATAAACATTATGGCACGCAGCATCTGGCATTCTTGGTGTTGTATCTGCCCGTGGCTTACAGTCACAAGGCTTGGGCACGTGTATTGATGTCAGTAGAGGGGATCACGTGGCCCGCGAGGCCAACAGCAGAAGCATGCATGTACTACTCTCTTTCAGCCTCGCCTATTTTTTCATAGACGCATATCGCCACTTTATATTACACGTGTGTATATTTACAGACGCCGTGGGAGTTAGAGGGCCGCGCTACAGGGGAGCCTGAGCGTTTTCCAGGGCCTCACTTGTCGTCTCTACGCATTTAAACTAATATGGACGGCTCTACATGGGAGGCAGCGGCAGTTGCCGCGGCAAGAGGAGAGCCATTAACTCCAGGGTAAGTGGCAACTGTTCTGACGCCAGTTAGGCGGCGCGTGTTTAGGGCGTTGGAAGAGTTGGAAGAGGGCCAGGTCCCATCTCGCTTATCACGTCCGACATCTCCCCTGGGTACGTGTCAATATCGCATGGACCTTGATGGACACGCAGGCGGTATACGAGCGTTTGGGCACGACGAGGCGCCAACCACGTCTGAGCGCGGTTTCCCGGGGAACACACCGAGCAGAGGCTGCGTGGCGGCCTGGGCGCAGGAAGCGTTGTACCCAAGGTTGGATGGCGTACGGAAGCCTTCCCTCCAGGCTCTCGACCTACCCTCCCGCCAGGCCAGCCGAGAAGGTAAACGCCCGCGATGTCTTTCACGACGCTCCGGTCTATCTACGACTTCCCCACGATCGCTTTCGACTACCGCTGGGGACGGATGACCGTCGCCCGTGAAGCTCCACCCCGTGAAGCTCCGTCAGCCGCTCTAAACCAGCGAATCAGCCTGGTCCACCAAGATATAACCACGCTCAGCCTGGACGCCATCATGAACGCCGCCAATACGGAGCTCCGCCCCGGCGGTGGCGTCGACGGCGACATACACTTGGCGGCCGGACGCGGCCTGGCTGAGGAGTGCTCCAGGCTGTTCGCAAACGGTTGCCCCGTGGGCTCCTCCGTCGTCACCGGCGCACACAACCTCCCCTGCAAGTTTGTTATCCACGCCGTCAGCCCCCGCCGGCAAGTGCGATTTCCCTCCCCTCCCGGCTCCCCCATCGACTACTCGGCCCTAGAAAGCTGCTATACCTCATGCCTCCGTCAGGCCGACGACCTGGGATGCGAAAGCCTCGGGCTCTGCTGCCTGGGCACCGGCGCTTATGGGTTCCCAAAGGAGCAGGCCGCGGGCGTGGCATGCGCCGCGGTGCGCCGGCACCTCGAAGCGACCACGGAGAGCACGCTGAAGCGAGTCGTCTTTGTGGTATATAGTGTGTGCGATCTTGATATATACAGGAAATGGATCCCGTAAGACCTGGCATCGCCTGATTTAGAGCCTCAGTACTAATATTTTATCTAGAGTATATTTTCCACCTTCAGATACTACTGCTTAGCTTTGAATAAGGGCAGCACATTGGGCTGGACACCTGGTGGGAGTCATGGGGCGCGAGGACTCGGCTGTTTTGCGTGTAGGGGCGTGGCCGTTTACGAGACACCACACACGTATTTTAACTAAGCTTGATCTACTGGTCTGAGCCCGTAACCCAGGCCTCCAGGATGTAATGAACTTCGTATGATCAAACACCTGCCGCTTGCAGAAGCCCGAGAATAAGTCGTCTGGAGGACCACGACTCCGGCTAAAAGCAGCCCCGGCAGCAGCGTGGCGCCGTTTCCCAGTCCTGCACCTGTTTATCATTCATCCGCATATTCGCGGAAACATTAAATTGGGGGGTACCGTCGCCGCTGCATCGGGCGTCGAGTGCTCCGAGTTGTCGTGCTAGCTGTTGTCGCTGTGGAAATACTACTGCCTGGCTGTAAGCGGGAGCGGCTCATTGGCTTGGGCGCCGGTAGGGGGAACCCAATACCTGCGTATGGCCAGCATAGTCCGAATCTTGAGATTCACTCGCGATGCTGGACTCCTCTTCTGTAACATCAGACTCGTCCCCGGCCTCGGGGCCGCCGCTCCGTCGAGAGGCGAGCACCGCTTGTCGTTCTAGATGCAGTCGCTGTTGTTCTAATACCTCGATAACGGGATCAAAATCCATATTTTGAGATTCGCCCATGCCGCTGGTCTCCTTTTCCGTAACGTTGGACTCGTTCTCGGGCTCGGAGTCGCCGCTCCATCGAGAGTCTAACCCTAGGTCTAGTACTGCGCGTAGCCGGCTTTGAAACAATTCCTCCGTATGGCTGCCCCATAGCGACAACATCTCCTCTTCCGCGACGCTAGAATCGTTGTTGTTCCCGGTCTCGGGGACACTCGCCGAGTCTTCCACGCCGCCGACGGGCTCTCCGGGCGTGGAGACCGGGGGGTGCGGAGGCTGTGGGGACCGCGGAGACGGCGGAGAGATTGACCAGCGATCGGCCCGCTCAAGGCAGCCCGCTATAATGTCGACTCTCGCCTGCCTGGCGTCCTCGTCGTGCTCCTCCAGAGGGTCATCCTCGACCACGTTTGAGTGCGTCGCCGCCCCCTCCCCTATGGCTTCAAGCAGCTCATTCAGCCACGACGGGGCCCTCCGATCTTGCTCCCGAAACGGGAACGTGGTGATTCGGTCTCGGCCTGATGGTTGGCGCGGTTCGGGTGGTGGGAGCGGGGGTCGTGGGCGGTCAAGAGGCCTATCAAAGGTCGGCTCATTCTTGATGTATTCCTGCGTCCTGAGAGGGAGATCCGAGACTTTGAGGGTATAGTCTTTAATATCGTTTACCCAATCTTGCTGAAGAGGGACAAAGGTTATAGTGGGCTCCAGACCGTCGTCCTCCGACGGGTTATCCATCTTGTACTCCGCGGCAGCGGCCAAGGCGTAGTACCAGCCACCTTCGTCCACCGCGTCAAAGACGTGCCCGGTATCGCCAACCACCGCTATCCAGGCCGCGGGCATGGGAGCAATGAAGGTGGCCGCAAAGTCGCGGAATTTGAAGAGCCTGAAGTAGTGCACCTCGGGCCCTTTAACCCTAGACCACTGGCCGTGTAGGAAGCTCGCCATCGATCCCCGAGTGGGCAGGAGGCATGGGTTCAGCACCCCAAGTCTTTGAGGACCACTGAGCTTGAAAGCCATATGCATGAGTAGAACCCCAGGGGACTGGGCTGACGCAGCGTCCATGGCGGGCCGTAACGTAGGGGGCGTGCGACAGGAAGATACGCAAGCGACTGAAATCGTGGGGATATAATGGAGCGGCCACAGCGCAGCTGGCATCATGCCGAAGTTAGCATTTCAACCGCCCTGACGGACCCAATGCTTGCCTCTCACCTGGGTAGCGACGGCCAAAGCCGTGCCGGCGACTAGTTCGGGGCCTGGGACTGCGAAGCGTTCTGCAAGGCGAACGCGGGCAGGTGTGTGTGCGTGTCCTGATGCTGTGAGGCGAAGTCCTCGAGTTTGCGCCAGGCTGGTAGCACGCAGGCTACGGATGTCATCTGGCTTTTGTCAAAGCCGGCAGCCGGAGGTCAGTGCAGCCCTCTCCCCAGGGAGTTCGCTCCTAGGGT
The DNA here is from genome assembly GCA_000331835.2 of Trichoderma hamatum GD12. Lineage (NCBI taxonomy): Eukaryota > Fungi > Ascomycota > Sordariomycetes > Hypocreales > Hypocreaceae > Trichoderma > Trichoderma hamatum. The sequence continues at coordinate 3,559 of ANCB02000519.1, read as the reverse complement.
TTGCTGAGATCTGTGCGCCAGGACCAAGAAGAATGAGTTTCGCAAGCATCCAACCGAAAACGCATACGCCTTCCCCCTTCCTGACCCGAGAGCCAACAGCCCGCCTATCAATATCTCGAGCCAGTGCCGCATTGTGCCCGAACGCCATCAGACATCTCATATAGCGCTCCTGGCCGACGCCTGGTCTCACCAATGACCGCGCCCCCAGAGGCCAAATCCAAGATTATTCGGTCCATCCCCCCTTTACATAATAGCCGCACGACCTGGGACCTCCTCAAACCGGCGAGGCTCCAACCGCATCCACGTAGGCAATACACGATACGTGTAAGCGGCCTGCCTTGCTGCCAATAGATAAACATCTGGCTGACTTACGGCACAGCTACAGCGCGACGGCAACGGTAGCAGGGGCGTCAGTTTCGTCGGCATCATCGTCGCCGCCACCATCGACGGCCAACGAATTCGCTTTGGCCTCGGCGGGCTCATCTCCCAGTCCCAGCTGTGCGCGGGTGCCAGCTCGGCATGAACGCCGACGCAGAAGAAATTCGCGATGAGGGCGAGAACAGCGGGCCCAGGGGCGCCATGCGCCTCGCCTCCAGCAAGATCTACCCCGACCTCTGCGATTTGCAGTACATGCTCAACCACGAAGACGGACGCGCTGATGGACCGAAACGGCTGTCTGCGACGCTCACCGGCCGCCTCGACCCCCCTCCCACGCGTCCCGAGTGGTACGGCTTCGCGGCCTTTTGCCGCAACAACAAGCTGGAGACAGACGGGGCAGGGCTCAAAGCCGGCTTAGTGGCCCGGTACGAAGGCTTGGCGATCGACTTCCACGACGCCGGCTCGTGGCGGGCAATGCTCGCGAGAGTGGATGCGGTTCTCAGGGAACGGCGAGCGCAAGACAAGGCCTATAAGCCGTCCATCCTACAACTCCACCCGGCGACAGCACAGCGCCCGCCGATTGAGACTAACACGCCGCCTCCGGGAATGCGGAAGGTGATGGAGCTGGGCGAGTTCCAGCTGGACCGCCGAAGCTGGACCGCCTACGAGTGGGAGGACCCCCGCGCGAACAGCACAAGGCGGGACGCCCAGGGCGAGGACGACGAGTGGGCCGCGTGCTGCGAGTTCATGCTACACCCTTACGACAGGAAGGCGGCGAGCGACGGCAAGGTATTCCTGGGCACCACCTCGGTTGCGGCGCGGGCAGATATGCTGGGGGCCTATCGGTTCCTCAGTCGCGTGGCCGCAGGCCAGGGCGGGACGGCAGTGCAGACGATAGGCCAGCCTGGGACGCTCAAGACGCAGCTCGTCATCACATGCATTCTCCGACTGATAGTCCTGAGCAGGCAGCACTACTACGAAAATCAGGAGCGGCACCGGCCTGCCGGAGGCGGAGAGTGGGCATCAGTGGCGTGCGGCGCGGGCGATCCGTTCGGGATCCAGTGTGCCTGCAGGCCGGGCACCATAACTCGCAGGTTGGCCAGCATCATTGGTCGCACGAAGCGCCCATTCGTGTACCTCGTGAAGGGAGAGTCCATGGACCGCTGCTACGAAGCCATGAGCCGGTTTTTCCTGCCCCGGCTAAGGTCTCCGGTCAGGTGCCCGATGCTGAGTGCCGTAAAGTGTGAGGACGTGCAGAGTCTGTCGGAGCCGCGCCAGCGCACCGAAGAGTGGGGGATCCGGCATATCTTGTGCGAAAGCGCCCCGGCATCCACATCCCCGGATACCGTGGGGCTTGACAAGAACCAGTTCATCGTCCTCCTCGACAGAGCCAGGGTAGCTGCCCTCCTCGTCCCACCTCGAGCCACGGCGCCCGACACCGACTCCTGGCTGTGGCGCCAATGCCGCTCACTCTGCACGTGCGTGTTCGGCTGGCAATTCCCCAGTCCCGGAGACACCGATGGCAGAGTCGCCGCCAAGGCTGTCATCAATTGGGCTCGCAGGATGCGTTTCGCCACGCCCGGAGAGATGGGTTTGGTGTCGATAACCACGCCCGGAGAAGTGTCACATGGGAACGGTCTGGGCCACCGCCGGCACCTCCTCAATGCCATTGCGCCAGCGGAAGACGGGGGCATCGAGGGGGGGGGATCGGGGCTGACGGCACCGCTTCTCCGCCGCCTGGGCTTCATCCCGCCGTACACGCCCGACGTCACCCTTCGCGCGGAGGAGGGCAGCGGAATAGGCAGGCCCCCACCCTCAGCGAGAGTAACCGTCGAGCATATGCTGCTGCAGACGCCGCCTACCACGGAAATCCTCGCAGACACCCTGCCCCAGGTCCCGAGCCCAGGCCCAGGCAACGCCGAGCGCTCCGCCCATCGCCTCCTGGACGGCAACGCGCCGCGTGCCCTCACCCACGACCTTTACGCAACGCTCGGCGGGTTGGCTGCGAAGGGCATAAGCATGATGGAATTGCTTCGCTTCACGCCCGCCACGTTCAGCCAGGTGTTTCCCCTCGCCGCGAACCCCGAGCCAGAGTCCGCCTTCCCGCCTACACTGGAGGACGTGATGGACCAGAGCCTCCCAGTACAGCTACTGCTCCGCGTCATCGTCGACGGCACAAGCACCGGTGGCGGCAGCATCCTTGTCTTGGCAAACGACGAGGCCATGGCGCACAACATCACTGGCTACATTAACCGAAGGGAACTGGCCGGTGTATTTGCGGCCATTACGCTGCCGTCCACCTGGCTCCCCACGGCAGTTACCGCGACAACGCACCTGGAGGCCGAGGTCAGGATGTACACGATACCGCCTGACATGGACGGGAAGATTGTCATTGTGGCAGGCCCCGACGCCATGGACAGCGGCTGGCTGTCGATGCACAACGTCGACTACTGCGTGATCTTTGGCGCCCCCTTCTCGCCCCTGCCTCTGAGGTCGCTGGTGCAGGCTGTCTGCGGGAGCGGCGTTCCCAGAGACGTGCGCATCGTCCACATAGGGCTGGCGGGAGATTCCACGCTATCCCTCAACGGCCTGATGAGGGTCGTCTGTATGGATCAGCGCAGCCCCGGCCTTGGCATCGACGGGTAGGAGAGGGGATAGCATGAATGAAAGCAGCGCATCTCGGTATAGGCGCATGGCTTAGGACTCTATTGGGTCTCGCTGGATCGTACTGGGACATATACAGGCAAAGCTTCCATGTGTTCGACTGACAGGCTCGGCTTGCGCTGGTCTTCGTTTTGGCTTGATGGAACGCCGCGCTATGGAAATGGGGGCAAGGTGATACTGTGAATTTGAATAACTGGCTTTATAAAGGCTATGAGAACCCCTTCTCCACTGGCAGTAAATCTTAATAATAAGATAAGACTTCGATAGCTAGCTAGCTTTAGTTATATAATATATATAATAATTAAACTTATATTAAAGCTTATTTTATAATTTTTATATAATAGTAATATATATATTTAATAATATATTTTATTATATTATTTTACTTTATTTTCTCCTTTTTTCTATAATATTAAAAGAATATTTCTAATAGGTTAAAGAAAATCCTAGGCTTCTAGCGACCTGGTTCCTCTTCTAATGTTTCATCAGATCCTGGAGTTCTTTTATTATTACACCA